>JBBBZN010000065.1:0-118495 GCA_037974915.1 Ceratobasidium theobromae
ACACCGGTGACCACTGTACGAACCCCATCCTCTTCTCAAACCTCTCCGACACCTATGCCCACACCTACCCTGCGACGAGTTCGTCTCAACTTGCGCACTACGAGCGCATCCTACTTTTTAATCCCAACCAGAGATTCGCCAAAACACAAATGTGTCTCGGCTTTGATGGCCTCGGCCTAGAACAGAGCATTCATGTGCTCTGCTGGCAAGCGCATGCAGGTTCCGAGTACGCAAAGAGGACCTGGGTCTCTGTCGAATAAACTGGGCAAATTCGCGTTATTGCTCGAGCTGGCTGGTTGAGATAGGGCAAAGATGCTGCGGCTCCGGTTACCACGCTGATTCAGCCGCTGCTGGTGGCTACCAAGTCAGATATTGAGCGGGGCGATGGGAAATGACACCACTCGAGGAACTAAGCGGCGAAGGGTTGACAGCAAATACAGCGCTGAACAAATCCGTCAGAATTAAGATGCTAAAGTGGGGAACGTTTGCAGTTGTAAAGTCGTTTCGCCAGTAATATGGTTGATAGAACTTGTAATATCCTTGGAGCGTCTGATAACATCGAGCTATTCAGTAATCTCAGAGTTTGGCGCCCATAATTAGACTTACCAGCTGAAGATAAGTGTAACGATCCCAGTCCCATAGTGAAAGAATATCCTGGGTTGCAGCTCGGCCATTAAAGAATCCGCCTCCTTGATCACCCAAAATCCAGCTCAGCCTCCGCTCCTGGCCCTTTCAATCCGCCTTTGGCAACTTTCCCCTTCTTCAGGCTGACGCAGTTGCTTCCGGTGCAAACAATAATGAAGGCCACCAACCTTGCGTGTGGGTATAAAACTTAACCGAGCGTTGAAAGTGTCGTTGGCAATCACAAATCGGCTCAGGGAGAGAAAGGCGAGTTGGGAGTGGCGATTGGAGGGCGACAACATTTGCTAGTACCATGGTTGATAATATCTCGATGTCGAATCATGTGGCAACCTGGAGCGGCGAAGAGGAACTTAAAATAATCGTGAGTTTATAAAAGCTTTATATATTACGTACTTTGAACACCAGCCTGTTCAATGTGGCTTCAACTGCTGCCTATCAAACATAAAAAGGCATTCCCCATATGGAATCGGACGAACCTCCCAAACCTCGACCATTGACATTGCCTGAACGGTCAACCAGAGTCACAGGGGCAGTCATTCAAATATAATGGGAACCAGATCTCCAAGAAAGGTGGTTAGCGGTTGCCGGTCGCGTGCTAGTCGAGGTTGTCGTGTGCATCAACCTAGTAACTTTGTCATTTGGAACTGATAGCAGCAAGCGCATGAAAAAGTATATTTTTTCCGACCATGCAAAAACAGTAAATAGCCATGTGCGCCCCCCTGGATTCTGACGAACGAGGTTCGAAAATGACAGCTGCAGCTGATGATGGCGCCAAGACGGTTATCATCGGTCGGGGTTTGCCGGATTATCGCCGACCCGGATGCACACTGCATCCGGTGATATACGCAAAAGCAATGTTCCAGTCTTCGAAAAATTTCCCTTACTAGTGATGTCTGCCCTTTTTCTTTATCTTCGGCCAGCCAGTGAGTCGAGTACCCTCGCGAGAACTTAGGAGCTCATCCGATGACGCCATGTTACTTTCATATTCACCTGATAGCTCCCGCTTGCCTCGCTTGCCCGGACACCTCGCTTAAAAGTGTTTGGTTGTCCCTCAGCTCGCGAGCTCGAGCCACGCATCACATGGACGTCACGCGGTTCTTTCCCACGATTCCCGTGGCAAAAGTGCTCGACACCTGATCACATCAACCATACCCGCCACCCGATCAACTTGCTCAGTCGCTCGCCTTAAATCCCTAAACCCAAAATATGTTTGTTATGCAAGATTGCCCCATCTGCTACGATGATTTCGACGCCAACCGCCGACCATATGTCATCCCATGTGGTAAGGCAGATATGCAAGTGCACTTCTTACACACGCTGAGCTCGGGTCTACTTAACCATATTCAAGGTCACGTATTCTGCCGCATGTGCCTTGACACGCTTTCATCAACCTCGCGTAACTGTCCTATCTGTCGTGTTGCGTTTCGTCCTTGGGATATTCGTATGGTAATATGCACCCTCCGATCAAAACAGGAAGATGAGTTATGGAAGCGGCTGAAAAACGGATTCACTGGAGACTCTGAGCGGGGGTCGCTTGTTTCAAATTACTCCGCTGACGTATTAAAAACAATGGGGGCATCTGAGGTGATTGTGTCTGGACTTGCCCTTTCACGTGTTTATAATTTGTCGTCCCAGGATCTCTGCACGACCTTTGATATTATAGGCGTGCTCGACCATACCAAGCGCAAGAATATCCGATTGGATGCACGATTGATAGCAGCGGAGGCACTCAAGGGGAACTTGTCGACTCAGGTTGCCATGCTCAAGGCAGAAGTAACACGAACCTCAAATCTTCTTGAGTAAGAATAGACCGCTTACAAGTAGAACTTGCTAACTCTCAGAGCTCTGACTGGTCTAATGGTTTGACAGGGAGGCTCAACGTGCCAACAAGTCATTACTACAGACCATCCGGGCATCTCATCTCGCCGTTCTACGCCGGCGAATCTCAGCGACCGATAACCTTGACCGTCCAGAGAAGTCTACCTCTATTACAGGGACTTCGAATCTGCTGTCAACATCGATAGATGCCCCAACAACATCCTTGACACCTCGTCAACCCACCACCTCAATAGTGGTAAGTGGAAATAATACGGTGTCATGCAAGTGACGAATTAGATCCCAGGAGAATGAAAATACTCATCACGCACTCGGCAGACACACTGTGGATAGTCACCATCGGGGTAGTTCTGGGAGAGGAAATAGTATTCAGCCATCGTATGTACACAAATCGATATAAGCGGATTTTCTGACATTAGTTCATGATAGCCTAACGACTCATTCAAAAAATTTACTCGAATGCTAGATTCAAGCTTACTTGGCTGCCTAGGATATTCCTCAAAAGATATTGCAATGGATGACGCAAGAATATTAATAATTAAATGTATAACTGAAATATGAGCGCATATGCGTCCTACATAGAATGTTCTGTACGTATTATACGACGCTTATGTCGTGGTTTGCTTCCTGTATATATACATGTACCCGGATATACGAAGACCCCACCAGTCTTATCACACACTTTAACTATAGTTTTGAGCGACCTTTGATTATGCTGTACTCTAAGTATAAACATAACCAACAACGTTCCTTTATTACGTTGTTATAAAAGATGCTGTTCAATCTAAAACTAACATTTGACACGTATGTGAACATAGTGGCCCACATTGAGGACCACAATAGCTTTACATAAATATTGGGCTAGGAGTGTGAGTGAGATATCTATAGCAGAGGGTGAGTAACTAGAAATTTTCCAGAAGAGGGAGTTGAACATGGATCTCGAATAGATCTACCATAGGAGGCGGGATGGTAGGGTAGGGTCATGTTCCAAGGAGTTCTATTCAGATACTTTGAATTCATAAGCGTTCAAATGCCTGACCTCCAATACAGGGTAGGCTTTGGCAAACACCTGAAATAGATCTCAATGTCAATAAATTCTCCAAAAAGACCTTTGATTAATGGCTCGGGCAGTGCTGTAGGAGTAATGCAAAGGAAACCCAACCGACCCAGTCACGGAGCGTGGAGCACAAGAGGTTGCAACTTCAAGTTATAATTAAATGGACCAGAGCTAGAGAACTGATAGCATATAGCTGAAAATTGAGCGAGCTCGACACTCCAAGCTGCTCGTATAGGGTTTTAGACTCGGAAAAGCAATCACGTTTAGATAAAGAGTATATATCACGTGATCCGTGACGCCTTTCGCTCTGCCAAGAACTCGAGCCGCGAACTGGTGGAGACGTAAACTACCCACATCGCACGGAGACCACTCCACCCACAACCATTGTCATCCTCATAAAAATCGCTCGCGTTTCAAAATTGTTCCTGGGCGAGAGGCGCCGTAGCGTCATATGAGGATTTTCCACGAGGGCCTGTCGCAAAAGTCCACTTCTCACCGCCACCCGGACCCTCGATCACTCAAACTAGCAGATACAACATATGTTTGTCCTACAAGACTGCCCAATATGCTACAATGATTTCGACGCCAACTGTCGACCACATGTCATCTCATGCGGTAATAACCATATTACATAAATATATGAAGTCTGACATTTGACTTGTTTTGATTAAAGGCCACGTATTTTGCAGCGCGTGTATCGGCACCATTTCATCGAATTCATCCAAATGTCCTGTTTGCCGCGTCGATTTCCATCATCGGAACGCTCGCGTGGTCATATGCTCGCTCCGGTCGGACATAGGTTCACTCGAATCAAAGCAAGAAACTGAACTGTGGAAGCAACTGAAAACTGCATCAACTGATGAATCTGAGCGAGCATCGCTCGTGTTGAATTACCCCACCGGTGTGTTACGGGAAATGGGAGTATCTGAGGTGAGTATATTTGAGTACGTACATATTTCGGGGTTGTGTTTTCAACCTTTTTACCCTAGAATCTTCATGCTGCGTTCGATATTATGCGTGCGCTGGACTCTGCTAAGCGCAGAGAAACTCGATTGCGAGATCAAATAATAAATGCGAAGAATTTGGGGACTATATTGTTCTGGTCAGCGTGGTGCGCCACATTTTGGGTCCTTCGGCACCGAAAGGCGAACTAGGCATGCGTATTATATCTCTCTACTACTACTTTGTCTTAATGGGGTCAAATCTCATAATGGGATTCATAATGGTGTCCTTTTATTTCATCGACGCTGTATGAGAACGAAACGGTAAAGTATGAGATACGCCCGGGATTACTTTGAATAACTTGGAAGGGTATGTTCCTCCGAGCTAGCCATTCGATTTTCTGACTATAATGCTGTCACTATATCCTGTGGCTTTGCGATGACGTGTTACCAGTCTCATTGTGCTCGTACGCAATTAACCTATAGTTGGTAACTGATGCACCCGCTGAAGAGGGAGACTTGTGGCCTCATGTCCAAGGCGTGTCTCCATCACGTGATGATTTCCCACAATAGTCGCGTGGCTAACCCCACATGTTTGGCTCCTCCAGGCCGCCATAGTCCGCCGTCCGATCAGCTTGATCGTGGAGCCCTCCACAATACTCCCGCCCTGAACCAGGCATTTCACACGATGTTCGTTCTACAAGACTGTCCGATCTGTTTCTCCGAATTCGACGCCAAATGTAAACCGTACATCATCTCATGTGGTAAGCTCATCCCCGACACATTCTCGTCAGCTCATTTTGTTTCTAGGACATGTGTTTTGCTATGCGTGCCTTGAGAGTATGATCTCCGTCTCGCCTAGTTGCCCGCTTTGCCGCGAATCATTTAGCGCTCGTCGGATTTATGTGGTCATGGCTACCTTGCAATCTGATGCGCTTGCGACGACATCTAAATCAAAGCATGAGAAACAGTTATGGGAGAGGATTAAGCATAGTCTTACTGCCGAATTCGAGGTTCGACGGGTGCTGGTGTCGAGATTCTCCGCCGAGGCGGTACAAGGAATGGGAATGTCCGAAGTGAGTCGACCAGCATGTTCCTCGCAAGTCCCACACTGATCAATAAATGATCTAGAATGTCCGTACGACCTTGGATATCATGCAGAGGCTGGTCCAGGTCGAGCGCGAGAACTTTCGATTACAGGATAGACTCAAAATGGGAAGGATGGCGGGAGAAAACTTATCGAGCCGGATTAACGAGCTCAACGTACAAGTATCAAAGAGCCTAAAACTCTTCGAGTGCGTAAAATTATGGATCTTATAGCGAACGAATACTTACGAGATATGCCTGAATAGGGGCTATCATGGCCCCCAGCGCCTAGAAATTGAACCACCGAGGACCTCGAATGTTAGCAAAGTTTTGCCAGCGACGTCTCGTGAACAGGGGCCCCCTATCTCCGAGTCTGGTCGTTCGAGGCCTGAGACTCGGAATACTCGAAGTCGGAGTATCCGATCTGCGTCGGTCGGCCCAACACAGAACAGAGTCCAAGCACCCCCGCCTGTTGTTACTGCTTCATCTGCGCACAGGAGTGCCCGAAGACCGAGCATATCAACACCAGTGAGTGCACAGCATTAGCGGGATTAATTTACTTAGAAGCGCAGCGGGACCAGATGAACCATGGTCAAGTGTTTGCACATACAACCCCAACCGATGAACGACAGATAAACCTTGTTCGTGCAACCAATTTATTGGCCGTGCTTGCGCTGATGGTGGCACAACCTAGGATTCCTATGGTACAGTTGCGATTGTCATACGAAACTACGACGCAGAAAACAAACAAGAGTTGTCTCTGGATGCAGGAGAACAGATAGCCATCTCCCCGAGCAAAAGCCCGCAAGCCCAAGAGGGCTGGATCTGGTGCGTGAAGAAAGATGGGCGATCGGGATGGGCACCAGAAAACCACGTTTGCCTGCTCGACATTGACGATTGAAGCATGGTCAACTTTTGTACGCTCCGCTGGACCGGGTGCACTGTAGGAGTTGTGGCATGTAGGATATCCTTAATGAGGGTCAAGTTGTGATTTCTTATTTTCTCGTGGAGGACACAGTCGATACAATCTGTGATATACCCAATGTACGACAACACACCACTATGTTTCTCCTTATTTTGTTAATGCTATTTTGTGTAGAATTGGGGAGGAAATAAACACCATTTGCTTTATTGCCTGCGACTATGAGGTGACTGTGGGTGGCACACTCGGGCACATTGGAGCATGTTACGACGACAACCATACTATTGGAACTGCGGCCGGGCCGGTATGCGACGGCCCAATCATATTTGGTGAATTGTTTGGCCCTGTGTATCATAGATCGCACTTCTGACCTCCTCCACCTCAGCCCCTTGTGCTTGGACATCTTATCTATAGCCCCTAGCCACATACCTCAACATCTTTCTATTCACTCCAACATACCCACCTGCACAGAATGCGAATCCCGGCGGTCAACTGAGATGAAGACCAAAACCGGGAGATTCCAGATCGACACGTTCCCATGGATAAACTCACTTGAGATTCCGACGCGGCACTCGCACCGGTCTTGGCACACAGTCTCAACGGACAGTCCACTCGACACGTGTGGCCATCAGCGCTTGAAATATGAAATACCAAGTCGCGTCTTCTTGGTTCATAGCGGCCTCATGTCTAGGGTGGCTGGTGTAAAGATCATACTTGGTATGACATATTTGGGGCATGGGGAACTTGGAGCTGACTTGCCTATTATATTCGCGCGATGTGGATATATCAAGAATGGCGCCTCGACCATGGTCGATAAATTTGTAACGCGCGTTATTCGAAATGGTGTGGTTTACAAGTCCGACCAGTCAGCGGCTATTCATCAGAGCCAAAATGGAGTCAAGTTGTAACGCGTCCTGACACGACACAATGGGCTACCAGCGCAAAGATTACGGGAGATATTGATTGATTGGTGAAAAAGGCCAAGCTACAGATTATCGGAACTTGGTGATCCACTCTTATTTTACCTCGTGTACAGCAAACGACCACAGACGCCCAAAAGGAACGAGCTCGGCGGAGACACCCCAATTTTCATCCATTCATTTTACATCAGTTTCAGGGTAGGCGCCGACGCGGTCCAGACCCAAACTTGGCCTTGGTGTCCTCCATGCTGACAAGTGGCTTTGGACGGCTTGTACCCACTCGACCTGCTCTGTGTAATAATAGATTTTATGCATTTCAATGCCTCGCGCTGCTAGATGTAAATTGGGGAGATTAGATTGGAATGATCGGCACGCCATTGGCCAAGAGACCATTGAGTAACATTTGCAAAAACAGGCTTTAGTTGGATCGGCATGACGCCATACGTGGCGCCGACCAACCTTCCGAGCTAGGTGGGATTCAAGACAGAAAGATACATTCATGTTGTGTGCGTATTATACAATGCAAGTTGAAAGCGAGAGGAGAAAAAGTCCAATAAAAGCTAGTCCCATGTTGACCACCATGCGCCGCCGTCAATCTCCTCGTCCTCGTCCTCGTCGAAAAACTCGAGGTCGACGTGTCGTTCGAGCCATGCGCGGTCTTGTGCGCTGAGCCAGTGGCCTTGTGGGGGTTCGTCTCCCTCGGGCGCGGCACACACTCGGACGGTACGGATGGGAACGCGGGCTTTGAGTCTTTTTGCGACAAAGTCGCGAATTACGGTGCCCGGTACACCAGTACAAGTGATTGTGGAGAGGTGGGGGCATATACGGTCAAGTGTCGAATGTCTAGGAATATCAATCGGTTGCTCTTGAGCTTGTTCAGCCATGGTGCACAATACGGCCGGGTCCGCATCTCTCGCGTCCAACTTGACACTAGTTAGATTGGGCAGACCACGGACGAGTTGGCGAAAGGCAGCGGGGGAACACTCGACCGAGCTGATTTTGAGGCTTGTGAGCCTGGGAAACGCGGCTGTTGAACTCGTAGCCGATGCGACCGAATCGACCGATGCGCTCGATCCGGATCCTAGCACCGATAAACTCGATGCTGCGATTCCGGATACGCTACGTCCGACGGCATCGGTATGTGCGCCACGGCCAATAGCAAGCATCTCGAATACCCGACTCGAGTCGCCTGCTGCATCGGCAAGTGCGAGAGACTCGAGCGCCGGAGTGCATACGCGTGCCAGCAACCGCTCTACATACTCTGGGTCGAAGCAGTCGAGCGTAAGAGATGTGAGATATGGCAGATCGACCCGTGGAGGCTGAGAATGGGCGTTGGGCAGAGATGGCCCGCTGGCGTTGAGTATGAGAGTGTGGAGCTTGGGGGAGGCAGTGACGAGGCGTGCGAATTGGCTGAATGTCGGCCGTCGCGAGCCAGAATGAAGTGACAATTGAAGTCGCTCCAAGTTGCTCGGTACAAATGTCGCCCAGTCCAGCGGCACCCCACATAGCACAACATCTCGCAGCCGTGGAGTTGCCTCGAATTCTTCGTCTTCATCTTCAACGCCAAAGAGGGGAATTGGGAGTGGCAGAGATCGTGGTTCGGGCTGTGTCGGGTCAAACTCGGGTGGGCCGTATAGTCGCAGGACTTGGAGAAACGGGGCCGAGGTCCGTGGGCGCTTGAACACGTCGGCGATCATACCCACGGCGGAATACATCACATCAAAATCGGGCACAACCATGATCAGATGTCGCCAGCGTGCAAGCTCGGCCAGCAGCACGTGCATAATGCTCTGCACAAGCTCGGGATCCGCACGGGATGAAAAGTCGAGGTAAATATTCAGCGGTGTGCCCTTGGATCGTGCAATCTGCGTCCGTGTCTTGGTAAACGGCGGTAATTCCGTCGCATCGAGCGTGAGATTGTTCCATAGTGTTGGCGTCTCGGTCGCAAGAGTGTACCACGATTTGCATACCAGCGACACCAGCGCAGGAAAGTTGTCTTGGCCAAAGTCGTTTTCTGGCGAGGCCGTTCCGAGCTCAAAGATATGAGCGAGCACCTCGGACGGGAGCGAGTTTATCTGCATCGGAAAACACTACTCTTGTTAGACCGCATCATTATAATTATCTCCAACTCACCAGGGGATAATTTCTGGGGATGGCGGGGAAATGACGAGGCATCCGACTTTTTAACGGCCACGCACAGCTTCATTTCATCATTTTCCGCGGGAACTCGAGCTTTTTCGGATTTCTCGCCAAGGCACGCCGAGCCACTTTGGCCGCACACGAGGCACCTAGCCGACTATGGCGCGGCTCTATTCCTCTCCCATACGATCGATGACGGAGCAAATCCCTGCAACGTCACCAATGACGCTGATGTAATCGCACATAGTAATATACGCTCATAACCAGGAAATGCGCTCACTCATAACTGCGAGAGGCGCGCTCACCTGGGGGCGGCCCGAGGATCAACATGAAACGTCGGAGGCCGATGCTGACGCAAGTCTAGAAAACACCCGGCAAAATATATCCAATTCCACAACTAAATTTAGTCAATTCATACATAGCTTACTCCATCCCTCCGACTCCCCGCGACTCGTCCTTGGCATGAGCCTTTTCCACCATATGCTGCACCATCTCGATCGATTTAAAGTACTTGACCGTCTTGACATGCAACTCGGCCGTTGCGTCTTCATCGCATACGATAAGCGACCACGGGTGCATCTGAAGTGCCGACAATGTCCACTAGACATTCCATTCAGAACAGGGTTTCAGATACCCGTGCACAGCAAACTTACCAGATGGTTCACGCCCTCCTCTGAAACATCGTTAGCATTCTAAATCGGTCGGACCAACTCGGAACGCACCGATCGCTTTGCTCAACGCCAAGCTCTTTCTCAAGCCTGTCACGACGACTACGACCTCTCGAGAGTCTAGAACCGTGGCCACTCCAACTGTCAACGCCATCCGTGGCACCTTGGACAAGTCGTTTCCAAAGAACCGCGAGTTGGCTAGAATCGTATCATACGCGAGCGTCTTGATGCGAGTTCGAGAAGCCAACGACGAGCCTACAAACAATCAGACCAGCACAACCACCGACAGACAAACAAACCAGGCTCGTTGAACGCAATATGGCCATCCTCGCCTATCCCACCCAGGAACAAATCAATCCCGCCAGCTTTTTGAATTGCCGCTTCATAGGCTTTACATTCTTCGACAAGGTCCGGCGCGTTTCCGTCGAGAATGTGCACGTTTTTGGGGTCAATGTCAACTGCAATGCGAGGTGAGTCATGGTCCCCGACTCATGGAATTACGATTTACTATGCGAGAAGAGTTTTCGGAACCTGGATGATGGTTTATGTATTGGTCATCATCCGGTAACTAGATTACTCACATGAATGTGTGGTACGACTCGGGGTGGTCTTGAGGCAGACCGACGTACTCCTCCATGTTGAACGTCACCACATTTTTGAAGCTACAACTGTTAACATAAAATATTTTTTATTCAAGGACTAACCTCAATTTTCCATCCTCAACGGGTCTAATCAAGTGCTTGTGCCTGTTCTATCCTTACGGTGGCAAGCTTCACCTCATCTCGGTAAATTTAGCTCAGACTTTTCTCTGCGTCCCGTGACACCCGTCATCCTCAACTCAGGGTCCATATAAACCAAAGGCAAATCCTCGGCGGCTCGGCCCGAGTCGGTTAATTATTTGTCACTCTACGATGTTCATAACCGCGCCGCAAACTGTCGACGCAGCTTCACCAATTATCATACACTAAACACAATAATTAATATTGGGTACTCACGTGCACAGCCGCGATGTGATGTCCGGCATTCTTTAGGTTCTGCACACAATTGGGGAGAGTGCTAGTGGTATTTTCCTCAAACGTTACTGCAATATTGTATATACACTCGCTTACTTCTGGTGATTCAATAATCGGCACCATTTAGCTATGTTATTCTTAGATGGTTAGCTGTTGCAATTTGGGGTAAGATTTTTGTCCAGTCTTAGATAGCATCCATTTCAGGTGTAAAATTACGTTAGAAGCGCTCGGCGCTTGGATGCTAGTCATTCTAAAAATGGTTTCATCGGTGCCACCAAGAAGCGCCCAAGTGCACATCGATCTTTCTGGTCGAAATTCTCGCATGACTGAAAACCTCGACCACGCATATAGCATTAAATTCAACACATAGTCCAAGGATGAGCTCGAAAATACACGAAGACAAAACTAGAGGAAACACATGTATTCTTATGTACGTCTATTCTGGGTGGGTGTGAGTAGTAGTTTCAGCTTTACACAAGGACCGGAGGCCATGAGAATTACTTCTCTAGGTCTTTTAGATATGGTAAGTTATTTCAGTGCAGCTCAACTACCCGTGTAGCGGGACTAGGAGCCACTCTAACGACGCGTACGCGAAACGATCGTCAAAGGGCTTGTGCAAAATTGAGAGGATGGATTGGTAAGATGGATCTGGTCACTTGGTAAAGAGGTGAGTGATGAGCATTCTGAGCTGATAATGAAAGGAGGATAGAAGGTGAGTTGGTTGTGTATGTTAAATCGATGCATGCCAGTACACTGGGAGCTGAAGATCTGGGTCGCTGACACAGTACGAACCAAGGTAATGTGTTGTGCCCTACGCGAGTTGATGTGAAGCGAGGTGAAGAGAGTATTTTACAGCCTTCTGCCTATCCATGGGGGCATGCCGTTTGATACTTTATCCCCTAACTTAGGGCTAGGCCCTGTTAACAATAAACGGATAGCTTCCATCTATTCGTTCGTTGATCACAGTCTAGCATCTTTTACAAAGGGCGAACAACTTGTTCGCGAAGGAGCCTGCCGGGTGAATAACGTACAAATAGCAACACAATAGTTGATCTAATACTGAATATCGAACAGCGCGATTCCTAGACGCCTTGTTGCGTTTAGAACGAATTATTCGGCCAAGAGGCCAGGGGCACGTCACATCTTCGAATTCTGTGATGGTTAGCTAGCCAGACAATGGGATTTACTTCCCTTGGTAACTTGGCCAGCTAGATGGCCTCTAGCTCCTTCTCCGACTGCCTACATTTGACAATTGGGCGCTTCCACTCAGGGCGGGTGGCACTTATTCTGGCCATCTTGGGGCTCGCCAGATGTGACCGAATACCAAAGCTTTCCCTGTCAACGCATTCCACCAACGATCGACAACATATTTAAGCCTGCCATGCCCTCAGGTCTCGCCAACTCAGCTTCACTCCTTGTCACCAAATCGTTTTACTTCAGCCTTTTCAACAACCATGAGCCACAGACACAATATTCAGCACGATCTCAACATCCCATATATGACCCTAAAATGGGATACGGGAGTGCTCACCCCTAATGAAAGGCGTTGGGCGGGCTATTACAATTTCCTGCTTCAAAAGGGCTACCAGTTGCGGCCGCGGTATCGCCCTGGTTGGGTCCCATCGTGGAAGGCTACCCGCAAGGACCCAGGAATATGCGAGGACGGCTGGCCGTGTGAGGAAGTATGTAAACTTGCAGAAACCGCGTATAAATCACTGAATTTAGTATATACAGCCTTCTCGATCGCTCGACGCGATGAGGATCCGCGATCAAAAGGTGGTGAGGATCAGGATACTGCAACCATCTGTTCGCCCCAAAGACCAACGTGAACTTGAAATTATGCAACGGATCGCTAGCCAGGATCCTGCTGGCACGCACAGGGCCAACCACAATATCCCAACTCTGGACATTTTCAATGTCCCCGACATCCCAGGTGGGGTCTTTTATGTTACGCCCCTACTCATTCGATATGATCGACCACATTTGAGAACCCAAGACGAAGTTTATGACTTTATCCGTCAAGCGTTTGAAGTGAGCAAACTTAAGCCTGGCTCTGCCCTTTATTTTCTGACCGAACCTATGAACATAGGGATTGATGTTCCTTCACGAACGTGGGGTCGCTCACGGGTGCGCTTTAAATTTTTTGAGGATATTCGAAATATGCCTATTAACATATTTTCCTTTAGTAATATAGCATCTCCAAACTTCTTAATGGACGGTCGCCCACTCTATCGCGAGCCACATCACCCACTTCATTCATCATTCTCCTATGATGGAAAGCGTATATTGGAACCTCGGACTCGCACTGAGGCTCCTGTCAAGTATTATTACACTGGCTTTGGTTATTCCTCCTATAAGAACCGAGACGGGTCGTTCAACTTGGGCGCGGGGCGCCAGGCTTATGAAGCCGCTCCCGAACAGCTGACTGGGGAATATTACAACCCCTTCGCAGCCGACGTCTACCAATTGGGCGCACTTATTAGGCGTGAAATTGTCCCAGTAGGTCGCAGTCTTGGATATGTGCCACGATTATCTCACTCATTTGATTATAGAAAATCAATATTCCGGCCCTCAAGGATGTTACTCGAGCGATGACAAACATGGAGCCTAAAGACCGCATTAGTCTGGCTCAGGCTCGACAGGCTATAAAGAAATGGTCTGTTACTTGATTTTGACTACATTAGCCAGATATTTACAAGAACAACACCTTCAGCTTCGGGCACGCCTAAGAACATTTTCATTCAAATTCGATTTCCGGCTGACCACAGTCAGGACATCCATCGATTTCTCCAGGATTTCTATTCAACTTCTGCTCGATTATCCACAATGCATACACGCTATTGTGTTCCATTTATTACTCTCCTTCTTTTATAAAGTCTATGCGTGCATCTTGTCTGACAAAGCAGGGTATCATCTTTGTTTTGAACGAAGCGAGTGCATATAGTTACCAGAATTTTTTTTTTGTAAATACACTTTATGATATATCGTGATTCTCTCCTACAACCTAGCGGCCTTGTGATGGAATCTGCGTGCGTAAGCCGCGGTAGAGTACACGTAGCTCACGATACGGGTTGGTTGGGTTGTGATAGCTAGTTTAGGGTGTGTGTAAAGGCGATAAACTAGCCGGTGTTGTACATGTCTTCTAGTCGGGGTTTGGACGTAGGGGGCGATGGAGGAGAGAGGGAATTGGTTACACGCGTCCTCAGTAAGATGAGGACTGGTTCAGATAGGGCCGGCTGCAGCGGGAATCCGAGCGCGACAACTTGGGCGCTAAGCGTGAATAAGCGCCGGCCCCTCAAGCTTCCTCCCTGCCAAGTATGGCCTTTGGTTCCTCCACGGACTGGGGGGGGCAAATACACTAATACATGCCTCCACTACGGCTGTCTAGATCTAGTTGTTTGACCTCTTCTCCGTGTAATTTTCGGCGCTTATTTTGTAGCCAAGCTTCCTGTTCCAGCGATTTGGCCTATTGGGCTACCTCAATTGGTCACCTCCCGGCCGCAACTATTCAGCCATTTGGGCGCCCGTTTCGCCTTGTATGCTGATCTGGACAACTATAAGCCATCGTGTTTCTTCTCTGGTTGTTTTGGCCAGCCACCAAAGGGTATTTATTACCCCCCTGCCCTCGAGTATTCTCAACTCATCAACTCCCCTCTCTTGCCCTCCGATCTGCTCCCCTCCGATATAGCTCTTATCTTTTAGTAGCAATGGACAATCGGCCGACAAGTCGTCCCACCACCCCCAGCGATTTATACGTCGAGGCGGGGCTGCTCACCGTTGCTGAAGCCCGTTGGGTAGACTATTATTATATCTTAGTTTTGAGGGGGTATCGGTTGCGACCACGCTATCATGTTGATTGGGTTCCATCATGGCGATCTAACAAAAAGGACCCAGGAATATGCGAGGATTTCTGGCAGGCAGAAGTATGTGGATTATTAGACAGCATTTTATGCAACTTACTGATTTTGAATTTACAGGCTGACAAGTCGCTTGATGCGATGAGGATCCATGATCAACAATTGGTTATGATCAAGATGCTGAATCTGGCTGCTAATGAAGATAAGCTCCATGAACTTGGAATCTTGCAACGGTTCTCTGGTTCAGAATTGGCTGACCACAAGGCCAATCATGTGGTCCCGCTTCTGGAATCGTTCAACATACCCGGTATCATAGGCGGGGTATTCCAAGTGACGCCGCTGCTCACCCGTTATGATCGGCCTCACTTTGGATCCCTCAGCGAACTTCGCGACTTTTTACATCAAATCTTTGAAGTAAGCAAATTTGAAATTGGCTATCATTTTCTGACTCAACGTGAATAGGGGTTGAAATTTCTCCATGATCATGGCGTTGCTCATGGGTGGGTCCATTGGAGAATATTCGTAATCTGCTAATTAATCTGCTCCTCTCTAGTAATATTTCATCTGCAACCATCCTAATGGACGCTCGTCCACTCTATCCTGAGCCATTCCATCCCCTTCATTCGTCGTTCTCTTATGATGGGACACGCATGTTGGAGCCTCGCACTCGAACTGAAGCTCCCGTTAAATATTATTATGTCGGCTTCAGTCACTCATCTTCAAACCAAAATATCACATCGGAGGTATTTGCCAGGCGTGACCCAAGTGAAGCTGCTCCCGAACAACTAGCTGGGGAATCCTACAAATCTTTCGCGGTCGACGTCTATCAGTTGGGTGCAGTTATTAGACGCGAACTTATCCCAGTGAGTCCACAAATTGGGCCAATTTATGAGACCATGTTACTCACACAAGGATTCTAGAATAACCCAGGACTGAAATTTCTTCTTCCTCTTGCCCGAGCGATGACCGAGAGAGAGCCAGAAGATCGTATTAGTCTTGCCCAAGCACAGAAGTCGCTGCACGAAATGTTTGTCACTCATGGTTCTCGTCGATCGCATTGATCACTGATTCCCCCGAAGGTTTTCTTCATTCGATGAATGATTCTTACAGGGTTAGACGCATATACCAAGGTTCTTATCTTCATCGAGCCTTGGCTGACTATTATTACGATAGTTTTCAAATCTGAATGGTATATTTTCATGCCTTGACATTTTTCATTGCGACCACCCTTATTCACGATACATACACGCCATCGTGACCTCCCCCCCCCTTCCCCGTTTTGTGACTGTTATTTATCCACATCGATCCAAGTAGAGGATAGCAGGCTTTCCTTCTCAATGGGGGCGAGTGCTATGGCTACTCATGTCTTGAGTGTCACCAGTTATTTATTGTAGTTCTGTGGCTCTAGTATAAATATACAGAATTGCCTACTCCATTCCTCCGACTCCCTGAGACTCGTCTTTGGCATGCGCTTTCTCTACCATGTGCTGCACCATCTCGATCGACTTGAAATACTTTACAGTCTTGACGTGGAGCTCGGCCGTCGCGTCCTCGTCACAGACGATCAAGGACCATGGGTGCATTTGCAAAGCCGATAGCGTCCACTAAATGCTCATGATCAGGTATGTGACTAACTTGTACGTAAAACCCACCAGGTGATTAACACCTTCCTCTAATAACCAACACCTCAGTCAAAATCGTAACGCGAACGCATAAAACACACCGATTGCTTTGCTCAGCGCCAGACTCTTTCGCAATCCAGTCACGACGACAACGATCTCTCGAGAATCCAACACTGTCGCTACACCGACTGTTAACGCCATCCGTGGCACCTTAGACAGGTCGTTTCCAAAGAACCGTGAGTTAGCCAGAATTGTATCGTAAGCCAGCGTCTTGATGCGAGTTCGAGAAGCCAAAGAAGAACCTAGGAAATAATAAATAGACAGAATTTAAATGTGGCAGAAGGACGAACCAGGCTCGTTGAAAGCGATATGCCCGTCCTCCCCGATTCCGCCCAAAAATAAATCAATCCCGCCTGCCTTCTTGATCGCCTCTTCGTATGCCTCACATTCTTTGATAAGGTCTGGCGCGTTACCGTCTAGAATGTGCACATTTTTGGGATCGATGTCGACTAGAAAGAGAGATATGAGTGACATGAATACTCCATCATGGAATTACAAATAATTTACTGTGAGAGAAGAGTTCTCGAAACCTGAATGATATATATCAGTCATCTGATAATCAAATCAGACTTTGACTTGCTCACATAAACGTGTGATAGGACTCGGGGTGGTCTTGAGGCAGACCGACGTACTCGTCCATGTTGAAAGTCACCACATTTTTGAAGCTACGACCGTTAACATTTAAAAATATATCTATTTTAGGACCAACCTCAATTTTCCAGCCTTGACAAGCCCAATCAAGTGCTTGTACGTCGGAATCGGGCTCGAACCAGTTGGAAGGCCGAGTACGAAAGGTTTCTCCGGCGTCGGTTTGAATTCGTTGATCCTACGTCACGTCAGCACTGAAATCACCGAAGCTGCGCCAAGACTGACCGCTGAGCAATATAATCCCCAATATATCCGCCCACGGCCTAAATGCAAATATTCGGTAAAGCTCAACTGGATAACACTATACGTACAGCAGGATCGTCACGAATAATCAAACCTAGACACGAAATGAGTATCAACCAAGCATAACACCAAACGACTTACGCATCGTCAAGTCGAGTCAATTAGCTCCGAGACGCGCGCGAGCTCGTATTAAGTACCCCGTGCCAACTCATCACACGTGTGAACGACTTTCTGGCAATCCAACTAGATCCAGTGGGCTCCCATGGTCAACCGAGCAGCCCGTCCGCCAGCGAGTAATCTGTCCCGCCGTAGCACATGGTCGAGCCTTCACGAGGTACACTCTAGCCGACCGATGTTTATTGCTCAGGCGCGATAAGCGGTCAATGGTGGAACCAAAGAAGTCATTCGCGAAGATTACGTAATACCCGTTATGTTCCGGGATCTGTATAGCACCAGGCTCTCAATACAGTACATACATCCAGCCACCTAGGCGAAATAAATAATTCTGGAAACTGACGCTAGAAATTGGTTTCGATTGATTCTAAGAGTTTAGCCGCCGAAGACCTTGCATAGGGTACCCTTTCCCACAACCTATTTACGAGGTTCCGGAGCCTGCGAGGGCAGGCGGATTCGGGGTATGGTTTGTCCGCGTTCATAATGTGTACGATCGCACCCGCAATTTGACTATCGGAGTACGGGATTTCGCAAGAGAAGATCTTATTTTTTGTTGGCCAGTATTCGTTTATATAGAAAATAAAACTCACAAACACGATCACACATCCGAGTGACCATAGGTCCGTGTACCGGGTGGGAAAAGGCGAGCGCCAGTCGTCGAGATCTTTGAACATCTCTGGCGCGTCCCACCTGCTGGGATTAGAGGCCAACGGAGGAGCATACAAAACGGCGGCTAGCAGAGGAGTGGCTGAGTGCTGGTATTGGCAACCGAATTCGAAATTGGTGAGCTTGGGCACTCCTTCTTGGTTCACCATGATCGAGTCCTGTATGGCGGAAAGTTGAGTATATGCGGCTGCTGTGTATGATATTCATACCATTGACAGACTTCCGTGTACGATAGAGCCTTCTGGAATTTGATCGTGAAGGTAATTGACCGCGGATACTATGTCTCGGACCTTGGTATCGAGTGAGTAATTAGTGCATTTATTCGGGGGGGGGGAGGGGTTAAAACGTGCAAGCTTAATTCGGTCTGCTTCTTTCAATGTATCGTGGTTTCGCAAACAGTGCTACCCAACCTAATCAGGTACTTGAATATTCAAACACGAGTAGATACTCACCTCCCGGAGTTTACCCCCAGCGCAGAACTCGGTAATCAATGAGGGAACTTCAGACCTCTGTGTATTGACGAAATCTCGATTGAAACCCAGGAACAATACCACATTCGGGTGAGCTATTTGTTTCAGCAGGGCGAACTCGTGCCTATACACCTTTGAAAAATTGATGTCACAGGCTAGTCTATTCACGCGATGTTGTGATTAGACAATTACCTGTCGAGCTGGCTCCAGGAACTCTTCCATATCGAATCGCACGGATTTGACCGTAATCTATTGCAAGAACCATTAGGTTATACCGGTATGACCCCGCCCTAAACCTACATCTACGGTTTTCTGGAAATTTCCTGGCGCACAAGTGCCCCTAAATTCCATAAAAAAATTATCCACCATCAAAGGTATCGAGGATCTAAACCCACCTCCACCAACAGAGCTTGATGGTAATATCGGGTAGATTTTTCCCTCTGCGTCCGTAATCGTATACTCGTCTGCCAGATTAAATCAGTAAAGGAAAATGTCAATCGGAAACAACCCAACTAACCGCCATGTTCCAACCGACCAACCTAACATAGCTCTTCTTCCTTGGGGTGTTTCAATTCTGCCCGTGAGATCAGGGAAACCAGGGGGCGGAGTCCATTCAGCCAATCTACCCTTGGGCAACGTGTCCATGAACTTGAGAAAGTCCGCAGCCGTTGGCCTTGACCCAGGTTGAGGATTCCAGCAGCGGAGTATGTGGGACAACGTGCCGTTTGTAATCCACGGGGAGTCTGCTCCCGATATGAGCCGCGATCCCAATTCTTTAATGTTTGTAATACTACCCATCCCATGGGGCAGTTGGCCACTTTCGATGGCTGGGACGATTTCGTGCTCGCGTTTGAGCGCGGGGTATGGCTGAAGATTTGTGAATAACTGTAATTGTTTTAGCATACAATTTATATAATGTTATAGGCGCGGCTCCCACCCAAAACGCCACGCATCCAAACGACCACATGTCAGATTCTGGGGTAGGCTGAGCCTTGTCATCGAGCAATTCTGGGCTAACGTAGCGAGCTGAGATGGCGTCATCAGCTGGGGCCCCCGTTTGAATGTGGGATGGCAGGCTCGCCGCCAAGCGCGCAAAGCTGATAATACTGAGTTTGAGTTCGCCTCGCTCGTCGACAAGTATGTTTTCCTGGCAAACGTTATGCGTATATGCGTGCCAATACTACAACCATTACTTACCGGCGTCAAATCTCCTTGAGTAAGCGCTGACGGGAGTCCGTGTAAATATTGAAGACCTTGGAGAATTTCTCTCATCTAGGTATGCTTGTGTCAGCGCCACCAGGTATCGTGATATTAGCTTCGGGTGGCCTACATATCTCTCAAAGTCCTTCTCGCTTGACGCCACCAAGTTCTTGAACTGACCATTATTCTACCGGTGAGCTTGTTTCTGTTCCCGCCCGACAATTGATACTTACACGACTCAGGTCACCATAAGGACAATATTCAAACACCAACCCAGGGTACCTTCCAAAGCTAGTATCCAGCCCAATCAGATCAACTAGGTTATCGTGCTGCAAGGGGAACCGCTCCCTGACAATACGACGTAGAATCTAGCTGATCTATTAATATCTGAGCAAGCGGCTAGTAAATAGCAATAATTTTACCCGCATGAAGGGGTCTTTTTCGAGTGGTGATTCCGAGAGCCCCCACGGCATTCGAGGGACTTTTACAATAATCCTTGTCAGATGAGCATGATCCTTAACCTGTCCAAAACTCGCTCGCTCAGCGCGCTCTAGGAACGTCGGGGCGGAATCTCCTTGAGCACGACAACTTAATATGATGCATTTACGAGTCAGCAAAGGCTTTTGGACAAGTGGCGCATCCTTACATTATCACGTCCGCCATACGCCTACTAGCAATCGTTTCCTTGGAGTGGCTTGACAGGTGCTGGGAAAAGTCCTCTATTCCGCTAGGCCAGTTTTCGAGCTTGGATCCGATATCCATTGAAGGTTGGGAGGGCGTGAGAGCAGTTAGTGAGATTATTCCTTGTTGCAGCAACTCTTTTATACACTTCAACGCGTCAGATGCGGTCGGGCGGTTCTTGCAGTCCAAGTCCCAACACGTTTGGACAATATTCCATAAGCTGTCATTAAGGCAGCCGGCTGCATATGGATGCTCCGGTTTAAGACTGGGCACTCGACCTTCGATAATAGCTACGGGGACTCGGTGTTCACTCGATATCAAGTGATAGGGGCGAAGTTTACTAAGGATCTAGCAAAGTAAACAATGCATAGCAAGGATAACCAAATTCATATTGATACAACTCGCCTCGAGCGCTACACAGCCAAAAGCCCACATGTCCGAAGAAAGCGATGGTTTTGTGGTTTTCTCTAAGAATAACTCTGGGCTCATGTATCGTGTGGTTGCTTGGAACTTGGAGGAAGCATCAGACACCTCAGCTTGAGGGTCGGCGAGATCCGCAAAATGTGAGTGCCCGAAGTCGCAAAGTTTGGCCGTGCCAGCCTCCGTAACTAATATGTTAGGCTAACGCAAACTTTAGCATAAGTTGAGTGATTTCTGGTTCTATGGAAACAAACCGCTTTTAAATCTCCATGTGCAATTCCTAGCTTATGCATGTGCGATAAACCTTCTAGGGTGTCCATTACCTGGAAACAATATTAATAACAAACAAGGCGTTTATATATGCAGCACGATGAACCAACCGTCGGACTTACCAGGTGGATTCGTCGTGATCTGATCGCGGCTGAAGCCATATACTATATAAATGGGGTACGAATTTAACAAAAATCTCCCTACTGGCAAGCACTTGCCTCTGATAAGGTCCCCAAACATAGCTCACTAACGGAAGAGGCCAATGTTGTCCCAGTTCCTTCGAAGGATGTAATAATAACGCCCAGTAAAGGCAAGATATTTGGATGGGATATTTTTTCCTGTAAGGTCTTCCATATCCTAAGTTCTCGATATAATTTCTGAGTATAGGGGAGGCGCTGTGAACCAGACTAATATTATAGCTTGGGCGATCACTCGCCTTTTGTACCTTCTCCAGTAGCTGTGGGTTGGCCATTCCATGTAGATCTATTCTGACCGACTTTACTGCAACCTGCTTGATTCCGATTAAAACACTGATTCATTTGCCGCCACCTTCTATATTTTGACTGACCCGTAAGCTGCCACCATTATTATTAAAGGTCCCGCTGAATACGGGATTAGACGTCGAAAATACAAAAGAATAATAAAACCTCTATGAGATTATCACTCACCGACAAACATCTGCAACGCCGCCTCGAGCTATATTCTCTCCAGAATTCACTGTGTCCACGTAGGGGGTAAGGTCACAGATGCCAAGCGACTGAGCAATGTGTTGCATCGTAGCGCGCTGACCTCACGAGTTTACAGAGGAGTGTTCAAATAGTGCATCTCGATTATAGGAAGCGTAACGGAGGGCATCGCTCGATTTGACCACTCCTAAACCATTGTGATGACGGCGCGAAGTCACCATGCTCTCGTTGAGAAGATTTAAACAGTATGGCAATGGCGAATTGAACCTCAAATTAGATTTCAACTTTATAAATATTGAATCTTTTGATATCAATGTGGCGAGTAAGATGAATTAACCGTCCAAAGGCCTAAATGTATGCGCTCCAAGTGTCAAGGATTTCCTTGAATGGACTTATAAAAATCACGTGACCCCACAGCACTGGTTGGGGACTTGGGCCAACGGGGCTATGCTGTAGATCACACAATTAGGATCTATGTTGATAAATCAATCCTGTTATAAATAGCGCAATCCTTTGAGCTTCCTGAGACCATAAATACATAGAATCATTACATTGAGAAAAATTACATCAAACCTATTCTAACCTGTTGACTCTGATAGTTCAATAAAAGGGTTGGAAGGCATCACAGCACAAGGGCAAAACGTACAAGCGATTGGGCGACATTATCTAATGCGATATATAGCGATGGGTATGACCACTTGAAGTCTCTAAACATCCTTATAACCGAAGCCGAAGGAATTGGCCGATAAGTACGATCCAAGTTGGCTATTCAATAGTCAATCCATCCCAGTTTTAAAACCTAGATAAGGAACTGCTTGAGTTCGGCTATTCGTGTGCGGAGCAGGCCTGTGTGTTTTTACTCCATTGTGAAATTTTTGTGTACCCAGGCTGAGGAGAATTCGAATACTACTACGATCCTCAACACAAAAATATTGACGTGCATATCACGACCGACTTTAAGACCGGAAGATTGTCCCACTATTAAGCTCTACAGTGACCTTGCACCTCCTTTGAAGAACCAACTAACATGTTTCAAATATAGTAAATAATGTGAAATGAATGTAAATATGGTTCCTACGTATATCTGCATTAGTTAACAGGCTTGTAAATATTATTGGAGTGCCACTGGGACGTTGTTCGTAAGTGCTCGTTTATTTAATTTTGTTACATTATGCAGCCAAGCCCTTCTTGAGCTCGAGCTACACAGCCACGTACAACCAATTTGTTTTCGGAGATTCTGACCTTAATTTACGCATGCGCGCATACGTACGGACGTTATCTGCAACGCCCAAATGTAAAGTAGTTGTGTATTCTATTTATACCCCTCCATGAGTTATAGATAGATATATACTAATAGTTAAAGGGATAGAATAAAACGCGACGCGCATGGACACTAGCACCCTTCGTTGCGGTCGCTTGGCATGACATACGTCCGAGGTCGCATGAACGAGGTGTAATTAATATTAAAACGCGCGGCTCGGTAATGTGGGTATGATAGGTGTCAATTGCGCAATGCGACGTACCCGTACAGATCTAGGCGTTGAGAAGTATGTCACCCATGAAGCCACTGGCATTGAGGCAGCATGGGCGCCAAACAACTGGAACTAATACAAGTCAGCTGTGGCTCATACTAAAAATGCTCAGAGACGAATCAGCTAGTCGATAATGGCCATGGAGGTCGTGTTCCCAAGCTTCCAGGATAATAGATCGTAGAATACCAAGTGCATAATGCAAAGCCGCCCAATTTAGTCCGACCCACGTGCACAGTGTGACAATAGGTTTAAGAGGCGTGCGTAGCTGTAATGTACCTCATAGCATATAGAGCTCGACATGCCAGTGCGGATTAGCGTGTACATATTCACTAGCTTCATCATACGAACGTGCCATGAATGATAAAAGGTATGGTGCGATAGTGGAGGGGGGATTTGGGATTCACCCTGGGTTCTTCCTGTCGCCCACAGCTAGAGAACCCCTTGCTATTCACTGGCGTGTTCAGTAGGTGGCTGGGCGAAGGCTGGAACAACCTTAAGATCCACGAAGCGCGCGCCTCAGGCCACGCTTCGCCTATCGGAAAGGAGCGGAAAATCCTCAGGAGATCACGTATGTGGTAAGCTGCATAGCTACGGGCATCGTGTATTAGTGCCAACGAGTGGGGTGGTCATACTGAGGCGCGTAGGTAAACGTGAGCAAACGTATTATATATATTTCGCATGGGAAAGATAGAGATGTAGAATAGATGGTTAGGAGGAGCGGGGATGGGGGCGAGAGGCGAGAGGCGGGAGGTAAGAGATTCTGTGAATACATGGATGGGGTGGCTATCGTCTACATGAATATGAAATAAGAACCATTGTCTTTTCAAGTTGTAGTCCCTTGTTTGTCGCTGACAAAGTGTATGGCTGTGCAGTCCTAAGCGCCAGCCACTGTCGTGTCCAAAAACTTCAGAAAGTCAGCAGCCGTGGGTCTCCCATTAGGTTGAGCATCCCAGCAGCGAAGTATGTGCGACATAGTGCCATTAGTAATCCAATGAGAGCTAACTCCTGATACCAACTGTGACCCTAATTCTTCAATGTCTGTGGTGCTTCCCATCCCGTGGGGCAGTTGGCCGCTGTCAATGGCCGCGACGATTTGGTACTCGCGCTTCAGCTTGGA
This sequence comes from Ceratobasidium theobromae, assembly GCA_037974915.1. NCBI lineage: Eukaryota > Fungi > Basidiomycota > Agaricomycetes > Cantharellales > Ceratobasidiaceae > Ceratobasidium > Ceratobasidium theobromae. The sequence goes on from JBBBZN010000065.1 coordinate 24,871, forward strand.
GTATGGCTGAAGATCTGTGAATAGCTAATTTGAAAATATTTAGCACGACCGAGTTTCGTATCAATTAACACATAATTGCTCTTACCCAAAACGCCACGCATCCAAACGACCACATGTCAGACTCAGGGGTAGGCCGAGCAACATCGAGTAGTTGCGGGCTAAGATAGCGAGCTGAAATTGCATCATCGATCGTCGGTCCTATCGTTTGATCATGGGATGGTAGGCTCGCCGCCAGGCGCGCAAAGCTAATAATGCTCAGCTTCAGCGTGCCCTTCCCGTCAACAAGTATGTTTTCCTGGAACATGTTATATGTATATGCGTACCAATTCTATGGCTATTACTTACCGGAGTCAGATCGCCTTGAGCAAGAGCCGATGGAAGCCCGTGTAGGTACTGAAGACCTTGGAGAATGTCCCTCATCTGAAAATGATCGTGTATAAGCGCCGTCAGAGACCCTGGGATATATTATCGCAAATTGACCTACATATTTCTCAAGGTCCTTCTCATTTGGCGCCACTAAGCTCTTGAACTGTGAATTATTTTCAGTGAGCTATTCGAAAAAATTCTTGTTCCTGCTGGGCGACTGATACTTACACGAGTCAGGTCTCCGTATGGACAATATTCCAGCACCAGGCCCGGGAATCTTCCAAAGCTGGTGTCTAGCCCAATTAGACCAACCAAGTTATTGTGTTTCAGGGGGGATCGCTGCTTGATACCAGGGCGCAAAACCTAGTTGGTTTGTTAGCATCAGAACGACCGATAAATAGTAATAACATTACCTCCATGAAGGGGTCCCGTTCAGGAGGCAAATTTGAGAGCCCCCACGGCATCCGAGGGACCTTTACAATAAATCTCATCAAAGAGCCGCCATCCTTGGCTGCTTCAAAGCTTCCTGCTTCAAAACGGTCTAGAAAAGCAGGTGCTGAATCTCCTTGAGCGCGACAACTTCGTATCACGCGTTTGGGAGTCAGCGAAGGCGCCTGTACAAGTGGCGCACACTTACATTATCACATCCGCCATACGTCTACTGGTAACCGTTTCCTTGGAGTGGGCTGACAGGCGCTTGGAATAGTCCTCAATTCCATTAGCCCAGTCTTCAAGGTTCAATTGGATGTCCATTAAAAGCTAGAGAGATGATAGTAGTTGGTCGAATTGCTCCTCGCTGGAACTGCACTTTTATACTCGACTTGAATATTTGGCCCAATGCTGTGATCTCCCCAAGGTCATGAGGCGGGTCTGCAATGTGAAATAAATAGGGTTTATCTCCGACAGGGATCAATGGGCCAAGCTCAGATTTGGCCTGAGACTATTGAATATATATGGTGCGCGTAGTAATCAATGAGAAAGGATTGCAAATATTATCAGCTTGGTGCTCTTATCGACATTCTGCAGCTGGCAGCAGACCGGTACCAGGAGTGAAATGTTATACAAAACCTTTCGAATCACTTTTTGTTTCCTCATCTCTTCCAGTTCTATCTGCATTTTCACCTTGTCTTGAAATTTCCCCTCGTTTGTCTGATATAACGTTGCTCAAGTGATATTTTGATCCATCTGTGCTCTCAAGCTTTCCGCTATCGAATATATAGTAAGATAAATACGTATATATGGAGAAAAAGTCTATACAACCATAAATATCATGATCATGCACCATTTTTTGTGCGCGTTGCAGCCTGCGAAAAGTACCAAAGATCATAGATGGCAATGCGAAGTGAGCTGGCGCTTATCCAAGTTTAGCGCCCAAGTCCCCATCTGGCCAAACTCGAATAATTGATACTTCATCTTTCAAAAGATTTTACGACCTGACTCCTTGTTTGTACCTCAATGTTATTCTCATTTGTCCTTATGAGATAGTATTATCAGCCATCAACTGCCTCCTTGGCTAATTTTGGCCCGCCCACCTGGCTATTTTGGCCCCACTGTTAGGCTCAGCATGGTTTGTGTGGTTGCTAACGCTCCCAGTCTAAAGTAGATACTAATCATTTTGGGAGCACAATGTGCCCCTCCCCCTCCAAGACTAAGTTGGTGATAATGCCATTTTATTCCACATCACAAACTCTCCTCTTTCTCACAACATAAGTATGAGAAAGGGAATCTGTGCTCAGAGCTTTGGGAGATTTGAACTCAGAAATGTGAAATCAGAGGCTATGCAATCTTGACCCAAGAAGAAAATACTAATAAAGACATTCATGTGGCAGGTTTTACAATAACTGAGTGCTCAAGGTTGCTTGCCAATGCTATAGTTGAGAATGGGCTATGTGCCTCTGCAATCTACAGTGAGTCTCCCTATATGCACACATTACAATTTGTTGACTACATAGTTTTGCCCCTTTCTTGATTCGGCAAATTCAATCATGGTTCAATTCAATGGTTGCATAAGTTAGTAAAAGAGTTGATCAATCAATCAAATAGATACAAGTTATATACGCTAATAATTGGCACTTAGTCACATAGTGCTTACCAACAACGTGAGCGCTCATTCCGAGCGGCTTGCTTACTTAAACAAGACGTTGAAGACATCCAAAACACGCACACTGCTAATAGAGTTAAGGGGCAGATGTTTGATCCAGTATTTGGAACTCCTGGTGAAAGCGTGCAAGATCGATTTTTTCAAAGGTCAGAAATCATCTCAACAACCTGAGCCGCAGATATTCTCAAATGAGGTGGGGTAGCCCATAATGAGCTGGCAACCCTCCAAGCCTCGCTAGAGCATACATCCGGTGAGAATGGTTTTATTCCCTCCGTAATGCGGCTGATGGCTCCGGGGAGGTCATACCCGTCGTATGGGAACCGCTCACTGAGAACCTAGAATAAAGTTTAGTTACTATGCAACGAGGTAAATGCAATCATACTCACGGCAAGGAATACACACCCTAACGCCCAAAGATCGGAATATTGAGTAGGATATGGAGCGAGAGTATCACTAGTTTCGTTGAATAGCTCCGGAGCGTGCCATCGAGACGGATTAAACGCAAGAGGGGGAACGTATATCACTTGCGCTGGTGTTGGATTATTGGAGTGCTGGTATTGGCAAGCGAATTCAAACCCGCTGAGTTTTGCGATGCCGTGCTTTGTAACTAGGATGGACTCCTTTTGGAGTCAATGAGTTAGCTTAACCCTTGGCTGCGGGCGTATCATACCGTGGAGAGATTCCCATGAGCAATCGAACCATCTGGAACTCGCTGATGAAGATATTGGAGTGCTTTCGCAACGCCTTTGACCTAGATTGGAATATTAGCCGTTACAAGCTCAATGTTACCACTCAGGTATACCAGTTCTACTCGAGCTGCGAAATCTAACTCTTGAGACTTCCTCGTACAGTACTATGGAGGTGTTGACTGAGACTACAACCGGCAGAAAGTTTATGTTTCTCACCTCATTGAGTTTTCCGTTTGCACAAAAATCGGTGATAATAGCGGGGGCGTGGGATGAAGGAGTTGTATGCCCGTGTGTTTCGTCATACCCCATAAAATCGCAAATATTCTCATGTTTCACCTGTGCTAACAGCGCTATTTCATGATAGGCGCACTTGAGTTGATATAAGTCAACGGGAAGAGCAAATACCAGCATTCACTGACTTGCTTAGCCATATTAATATTAGTGATGCTACTCCTTGTGGCTAAACGTTGAGGCAATGCAACGGCTTTGATGACGACCTGTGGAAATGAAGTCAGTTATGTGCCTGTTACGTACCTGGAGGCTTACTTCAATGCTCCGTGAGAATAATCCACGGGAGAACATGCCTCTGTCACATCTGTGAGTTATCTTGATTAATTTTTTAAAAGACGCATACTTCCAAGAGCAATATGAGATATCAATAGACTCGCTGGATTTATGCTCGTATGTTTGTCTGCAATGTGGCCAAACCTGAATACGACGCCTAATCTAGCCTTAACTACATACCTCCACAGCCCAACCGAGTATCCTAAGGTGTTCTTTTTGTCATCGTCGGAGCAAATCACTTTCCCGCTCAGGTTTTTCACGTCGGGAGAGATTGGTATCAGTGGTATCAGCTCTTCACCCACAAATCCGATCTCACTGCGCGATCGTCCCACTTGTTCCATCAACTCGTGGATCTGGCGAACGCATGCAGCAGCACTAGGTCGCTGCTCCCCTTCTTGGTTCCAGCAGCGCAGAATAACAGACCAGATACCATTTGTCAACCAAGGCGCGTCCGGAGCAACTTGCGCCCCACCCAATGCGCCAACGTTGGACATTTGTTCCAGTGTGAAGGGTACATGGCCGTCGAGTATGTGGGTTATTACCTTATGCTCCGAATTGCAAGCCGGGTACGGGTCGATTCGAAGAAATATCTACGGCAAGACAGTAAGTGGTGCTGGTGGGCTGGGGCTAGGTAGCTAGTGTATTTGGCTGACCCAGCAAGCTATGCAGCCAAACGACCACATGTCACAGGGGGGCGACGGCCAGGCCTCTTCTTGAAGTAGTTCAGGACTCAGGTAGCGGGCCGAAATTGCATCGTCGGCTGGTGCTTCTGTTTGTGTGTTTGAGGGAAGATTGGCTGAGAGCCTTGCAAAGCTGACAAGTGATATCTTCAAGATCCCTCTAAGGTCGACGAATATATTGTGCTGCATTTTTCAACGTTACTAAAACGCATACATGTATGGATAAAGTGCATACTGGTGTCAGATCACCATGTGTGATAGGGGAAGGTAAGCTGTGAAGATATTGTAATCCCTCAAGGATTTGGATCATCTGTATGCGGGGAAAGGGTCAGTACTAATTGCGAAGTATGCACGGTCTGAGGAGTCATACAGAGCGAGCCTCTATGAGACGATCTGCTGCTGCTGATGCGCGCTTTAGGTGCTGGAGTCACTTTTAGAAAGGTTTGAAATGCAGAAATAATGGACCTTACATCCTCCAGAGTCCCTCCAGCACAATATTCCATCACAAGTCCAGGGTACCGGCCCCACGCTGTGTTATAACCAAGGAGTTCTACGATATGAGTGTGCTTAAGATCAAGTCGCTCTCTGACAACCGCACACAATGCCTCCAGTAGCATTAGATAAACTCCAAGGGCTAGGGAAACCAGCTGGACGTACAAGCAGATAAGGGTCGGTCGATTTTGCACGTGGACTAAGACCTATCGGGACTCGCAGGACCTTTACAACATATTGTGGTGTGCCACTCGGTGAAGTGTGCCTATCAAACTAATTAGCATTACTCAGGGTCTTTACGTCTCAAACTTAACTTACAACCATATATCTGCCATCCTTCGCGTTGAAATTTTCTGTTTCTCATACTCCTCAAGCTCATCTGCAAAATCTACAATATCTTTGGGCCACTCCATCTCGCCTGACTCAATCTCCAATCTCGAGCGTTGTCGTGCGGGACTTGCACCTCCGAGAGGATCCACCTCACCCCTCAAGATAAGGTCCTCAATTGTAGCCAAAAGCGCCTGGGAAGTCGGTCGCGCAAACTGATTTAGATGCCAACACTTTTTGATGGTAAACCAAAGCACGTCGGTGAGGCAGCTTGCTGCGTGTGGATGTTGCGGTTTGAGGCTGGGAACTTGACCTGACTTGATTGCGATCGTGACACGGTGCTCGTTTTTTATGACGTGGTATGGTCTGAGTTGGCTCAGGATCTATGTGTATTGGTTAGACCGGATGTGGCCATCAGTCGCTGTGTTTGAATTGAATACAGAAGACAAGAAAGGACTTACTTCGAGAGCGACGCATCCGTAAGCCCACATATCCGAAAACATCGTTGGTTTGCTTTGTGGTTGTGTGAATAGCTCGGGGCTCATGTATCGCGTCGTAGCATGGAACTGGGACGAAACGTCGGATGTAGATATATTGGTGTTATCGTCACTGAACCGTGAGTGCCCAAAGTCACAGATTTTGGGAGTTCCATCTCCAGTAACGAGGATGTTGAGCTGAAAAAGCAAGTGAGTGAGAATTGATGCATTGAACGGGGTGCGCACGCCTTTAAGATCTCCATGAACGATGGATACCGCATGCATGTGTTTGAGGCCTTTGAGAATACCAACAAGCTCCAACTAAGTTAACCAAACTGCATGGTAAATATTATCATTTAGTGGTGTACCAGATGAACGCGTCTAGGTTTATCATCCGGATTGACCAAGTGCTGTCAAAATCTAATTAAGAAAGACTAGAAACCGGAAACGAGTGGAACGTACCTCAGCAAGTGTCATCACGCAGTACTCGCTTACGGACGACGGCATACCCTCGGGGGAATCCAACACACCCAGTAAATGGAGGAGGTTGGGGTGAGTCGATTGGTCTTGCAAGGTCCGCCACACTCCAAGCTCTCGGTTCAATTTCTGCCTCAACCATATCAAGTTAGTGTGGTGCCAACGTTGTAGTATCCAATCAGCGGATGACTTACCTTGCGCAATTTTCCTAATAGAATAGCTGAGGGCTTACTGTACGAATCAGTACGAATCGTTTTGATAGCGACCTAGAACAGCAATCAGAGTAGTGTAAGGTGGAAAATGATTATTATACCTTTAAAGTGGAGCCATCGGTTGGTTGGAGTAAACCGCTAACGAGAGTGGTTAGTGGTAGTGAAAATACAGCTTTAATTTAATGCGTACAGATATACGTCGGCCATTCCACCTCTGCCAACCTCACAATCCCAGCCGTCCTTGCGCCTGATGAGACTTGACATCTCGGGAAGCCCTAGGGATCGAGCAGACAGCATACTGGTATGTCTCAATGGAAAGAGAGCGCGGGGAACCTGGCTAGACCTCAGTGTCCTTTGAATTAGGGCGAGGGCTTCGGTGGGTCCAAGTCCGATGTGCATGTAATTGCAGATGTCGAGGGAGAACATGACAGTCGGAAGTCGATTTCGCCACCATGACGAAAAACACTCAATTTCGTGAAACTGAGTCAATTCCTGGGGGTAATCTATATTATTTATCAAACTAGATAGCAAGGTAGCTTCATGCTAATGTGATAATTGTTATCACAATTGGGGTGAGCGTTGGTTGTCGGCGGGGAACTAAACGCCGACGCTAACAATGGAACTTTGGTGAAATATATATATATTAGTGGCTGTGCTCAGAGGCTACAACTAAAGCTGGTTGGCACGCTCGAAGGCGCTCAAAGGCGCTTGTAGGGTCTCGAACCTAAGGTATTTACAGTATACAGTCCCTCTTTTGGGAAGGCACAGCCCTAGCCTGCTTATGGTAGCAAGCCGGCAGCGACGGGCGCTTCCGTGGGGCGGTGTCAGCCGGCGAATACTCGTTATCAAAGGCCGACGTAAGATTCGCCCCGAAAAAGGAACTTAGTTAGGCAAAGTATACAGTAACTTGTCCCCCTCGTGTCCCTCGTAATCACTAGTACTCATAACTGCGCATTAGTTATCACGAGTAGCCACGAGTGGTTGTGATCATGAGCGACATGGGCAACACAAGCGACCCAAACGACACGTGCACGAGCGGGACAAGTTGAGTATCTATAGTTTTGAGATCTCACGGGCACCGACAGATCTGGGTGACGTCGTAGCTGTAGCCATATTAGTTGGGAAGAACGTGTTCGCCGCGCTCGTGGGTGTTCCTTTGATCTCACGAGAACCCATGAGCTTCAGCCGATTTAGCTGAGAACAATCAAAGGGTAACTTGGCTGGTAAGCTACTCTGCCCGAGGCTATCTGTATTTACCGAGTTAATTACCCGATTACAAAGATAATTAACTCATAGCCAGCCGATAAGTCGAGATCATACTCACGGGGACTTGGCCATAGCACGTACCAAGCGTGTATCGGGCATAAATTGTAGAAATTCAAGCATTATTGACCGTATTGTCTAGACAGAACCGTAACGAAGTTAAAGAGAACATTTTTATGCTTGCGTCTCAATGTATTCGCGAGTGGTTGTGACTCGCAGCCCATGAGTTAGCGCTTCTAAATACTCGCAAATCCCATTGAGCAGTACTCCACGATTCATTATTTATCAATAATACCAAACTCAATGACCCCTACATATGAATACACAATTACTACTTAAGTGTTCGACCTCCAGCCTGCCCGTGCATGCGGGAAAGCCAACGGCCATACTTGGCAGCGGAAAGTACTAAACCGTCGGCTAATTACAAGAAGTTGATCAGCTCGGTAAGATCCAGAAAGCACCTTATCACCCACTTAGCTCCTTTCCAGGCGTTTTCCAGGAGTCTGTCATTACCTCGAGCTTTAGCCCTTGCAATTGTCCCTCACTGCGAACTTTCTCAATGCACCCACCCTCAGCCGCCCATTGCTCCTCTACCTCTGCGCACTCTTATCTTACCAAAAGATCCTGTAATCGATACCCCTGTTCCCGAGAACTACATCCTCTCGACCCCATATCTGTACCTCGATAATATATATAATTATCATCCATATCCTCTACTTGTGTGCATGCGCCGGCGTCACGCAAGCGCATATATCGATGTGGGCCTGCTGGGCAAAGCACAACAACCGTCCGCCGCTAGGGACAGGTGGTTTGGGCGACCCGAGGCCGCGAAGCGGCATCATGTGCCGGTGGACCAGCCGCGGGCGGGTATTCAAAAGAGAGATGTGGAGGGTGGGAACTAAAAAGCGAGCAAGCTCGACAATGAGAACTTGCCAGGTGGTGTCACCGTGGTTGACAGCCGCGACCCGCAGAGACGAGGGCGTTCCATTGAGCGCGGCTCATGCCAGGAAGCGTCGGTCAAAATTTGGCTGTGCTACTCCACAAGCCACGTCGCACAGCAGTTAGATTCATAGCGTAGTAATATGAATATTATCGGCCATCAATTGCTTCTTTGGCTAGTATTGGCCCGCCCACCCGGCTTATTTGGCGAGTGGCCCTACTTCCGGGCTCAGCGTGGTTCGTGTGGTTGCTAGTGCCCCAAGTCTAAAGTAGGTACTAATCTTCCAGGGAGTGCAATACGCCCCCCTCCCTCCAAGACTAAGTTGGTGATAATGCCATTTTATTTCACATCACAAACTCTCCTCCTTCTCACAACACAACAATGAGCTCGCCACCCAGTACCCCGGTCTAATCTTACTCATTTCCAACCCTGTCCATCAGCTCGCGCATATAGCGAATGGCCAAAGTAGCACTGGGCCGCCGATCCTGGTCCTGGTTCCAGCAGCTTAATATCAGCAGTAAGATACCATTTGTTGGCCAAGGGATATCTGGTGTACCGGTGTTGGACACTTGTTCGATTGTGAATGGTAGATGGCCACGAAGTATGTGCTCCACCACCTTGTGTTCCGCGTCACAAGTCGAATACGGATCAACCTGGGTAAACATCTAACGTGGAGTGGGGTAAGCAGCGTTGAGTGATGATGCACCCAACCTACCCAACAAGCCACACACCCAAAAGACCACATGTCAGAGGATGGTGAGGGTCGAACATTTTCCTTCAATAGTTCAGGGCTGAGATATCTCGCTGATATTGCGTCGTCGGCTGGCGCTCCGGTTTGAATGTGCGAGGGAAGATCGGCTGATAGTCTTGCAAAACTGACCAACAAGATCTTAATTTCCCCTTTGGTATCGACCAGTATGTTATGCTGGGCCAATCAGAAAGAAAATAACGCATATATGCACTACCGCGAAGCTCACTGGAGTCAGGTCGCCATGGGCAATGGGTGAGGGTAGGGTGTGTAGATATTCTAGTCCCTCAAGGATTTGGGACATCTATGTCATTCGATAGATTAGCCAATACGAGCAGGAAGACTAAGGGGAATCCCTACAGAGCGAGCCTTGATGATTTGATCCGTTGCTGGTTGGATGTGCTGGCTTGGATGTCAGTTAATTAGATCACGTGATACAACAACGAAATACTCACATCTTCCAGAGTTCCTCCTGCACAATACTCCATCACAAGTCCGGGATACCGACCGCATGATGTGTCGTAGCCAAGCAGCTCTATGATATGCTTGTGTTGGAGACCAAGTCGCTCCTCGACAACTGTGCGTAGAGCCTGAAGTAGAGTTAGATATGCATCAGGAGTAGCCGGCTGAACGCGCCAGTAGGAAAGGGTCAGAGCGGTTGGTTCGCCGACTCACGCCTATTGGGACCCGTAGGATCTTTACAACAAGTTTTGTGGAGGTGTCATTTGAAGAACACCTGGGTCCGTTGGCATGATACATTCAAGTAAGCCCGAATCCAACTCACAGCCATACATCTGCCATCTTTCCGACTGATATCTTTTCCCTTTCGAAGCACTTGATTTGCTCTCCAAAATCCAGAATACCTCCCGGCCATCCCAATTTGTAAACTGATTCAGATCCTCCCGGACGCGAGCTCGGTTGTGCTGCGGGCCTTGTGTTCATAAGAAAGGCTAACTCGCCCCGCTCGATTATATTGTCGATGGCATCTAGGAGTGCCTCAGAATTTGGTTGTGAAAACTGGCCTTGGTCCCAAGGCACGTTGATGTTGGCCCATTTATTCCAATCCATGAGTGAAGCTCGGCGTAATAGTGGTGGTCGTTTGGATCCTGAAATCATGAAAGAATTAATAGTGAGCACATTATTGGTCCAATCCGGAGAGTTGCCACCTAGCTAATAGAGTACAATAAGGAACATTTGCTCAGCTGCCAATATTCTAGCGCTCATGCTCACCGTAAACATAAGCGCCCTACATTTCCACGTTTCAACCACCACTTTCCTCCCATAGCTATTAGGAGAAGCAAGTATTCAAATCCCGTGGCTGGATCTCTGGTGGCCGTATGGTTTGGCATCTGAGGACGCCCCCAGCCGCAAGTTGTACATGTGATAAACCCGCCGCTCCCCAATCGCCACCCTTAGGTCTTCTTTTCGTCTCTGCGGACCGACTTGTTATGGCCAACGACACCCAGCTCCTCACCGCATAGCCCTTACCTAAATGCCAATTAGACCGACATTGCCGCTGGTACCAGAAACAGTGTTGGCCGCATCAGTTTCAAGTGGAGCGCTGAGCCAAAGGCGCTTGAGTGGAATCCGCGGGGAGTTGGGTAGGCGCTTGTGAGTTTTAGAGGATCTCGAGTTGGGGCCAAAAGGTACTGCGCTGGTTGTGGATGGATGAGGGCGACTCGCAGCGCAGTAGATATGGGGTTGCAAGGGTAGTATCATTTATTGGAGATGTTGTTAGCGCGTGGTTGGACATGAAGGTGGCTAGCTACAATCTAAATAAATTATAATATTAACAGACAACAGAGTTGTGGGCAGTGACGGGATGAAAATAAGTCCAATCGAAAGATCTTACTATGGGCTACAATAAATCAATTTACAGCCATCCCATTGGCATAGCAAACACGCTATTGTAATAGGTACTTCATGATTGGGCCCAGAAGATAAAGCAGCAGAGGTTGTTCATGATCAAGTCACCAAGGGCGAGATTTCGGAGTCTCGAAGTTTGCTTAGTCACATCGGCAATGAGTCGGCAAACCCCGAAAGCTGATTGCCTTAGCGCCGCCACCATTAGCTACCGCTCGAACCTCGTTCATCTGAATCCTGGAAGTGCGCGCATGGCTATTTACTAGGTTCGGACGCTCGAAAAAGAATCAGAGTTTTTCGTGCGCTTGCTGCTATTAGTTCTAAATGAGAAATGTACTAGCTTAACGCATGCGACAAGTTTGACCAGCACACGACTGGCAACCGCTCAACCACCTTTCTTAGAAATCTAGTTCCCATTACATTTGAACGATTGTCTCTGCGTTAGTCGTGGAGGGTTCACGACCTCTGCAGTTTTGGTTGACCATTCAAGCAATGTCGTTGGTCGAGAGTTGGGAGGTCCACCCGATTTCATATATAGGGAATGAATGTCCTTTTACGTTTGGTCGAGGCCTCAGTTGAAGCTGTATTAGCACAGGCGGGTGGCTCAAAGGTAAAAAATATATCAACCTTTCAATATAAACTCACGATTGTTTCAGGTTCCTCTTCGCCGTTCCTAGTTGCCACATGATTCGTCATCGGGATGTGATTGACCATGTGCCAGCAAATGTTGTGGCCCTCCAATTGCCACTCGACTCCCCTTTTGCTCTGCGAGCCGACTTGAGATTGCCAACGACACTCGGCCCTTCACTCCCTCATTGAATTCACACCCACACGCAGAGTCGGAGGCTGGGCTAGGTTTTGGGTGATCAAGGGAGTACACCCCCAAACGATCGGCGCTAACCTAACCATCAATAGCGAGTGATCCTCCTGAGATATAAATCATTTGTGTAACGTGCATAATTGTAACCCTCCTGAAATGCAACATTCGTGACGAAACTCGTACAGGGAGTGAATGCGTGGGACATAGAGCATAGAATCGCTAAAATTCTTGATACATATCACAAAGGTCAACCATTGATTTTATAGTGCTCGCTTATCCATGGAAGTTATCATCACGCGGCTATAATATGATTAGTTTTCTATTGTCAACAGCGTGAGCCATGTGGAACCTAGAAGACAAAGGAAATACATAACCACAAGGTCCTCCCACCATTCTTGTCATATGATAATTATATCTCCAATCGTACACCTGCGCCCTCCAGTGGTTGACTCTCAGGCTCGGCAGGCATCCCCTTTCTTAAATCTCGAACTATCAATCATGCCGTCCAACTCCGATTTTTGTTCGTATCCTGTTTCTAGATTATCTTGTTAATGACTAATCTCCCCCCCCCCCCCTCTGTAGCTATGGATAGAATCATCAAACGTGGTCACGAATATATTTGTACAGTTTGCAGGGGGAAAAATGGTACACCCTTTGCACCAATACCAGACTGGCAAATGGCTATACATGTAAAGGGTTCACGACACAAAAAGCGCATTGGCTATGCGAAGGTGAAGCAGCTGGATGAGGTAAGTGTATCGCAGCCAACTGAAGAAATACTCATCCATACTTGCAGAGAATTGAAATTAGCACGAACAACCCTGCAAGCCAGTCCAAGGAGACCAAGGCCAAAGCCTTATCGGGGAATGAGCCACTTTCCAACGTTGAGCCACGCCCCTGCACACCACCACCGCCACCCGTATTGCTACCTTCTGGCAATTGGGACTTCAACCCGTCGCCCCCAGCTTATGACTTTTTCCAAGACTTCTCGTACGCTAGCCTTGAAGCCGCCTCTCACGAGCAGGCACTAGACTCTGGTAACCTTCTATATGGATTCCCATGTATGTACAATCATAGTTTTTTCAAATGTTTATTGGTTTGTGCTAATGTTATTTCACAGTGCAAAACGAAGATTTCAAGGCTAATTCATCTGCAAACCCTGGGACTGCCAAACCAAATCCATATGACGATGCATCTTGGTTTCCTTACCCTAGCAAATCGGTTTGTTCAGTCAAGTTCGATTCTATTAATAATTATCTAACTATCGCATAAATTGCAATTGTAGGTCTTCCTGACCCACACATTATTCAGCTCGCCGGCGCTTGGCTTCACGGAGGCTCAGCAACAGGCTATTTTGGACTGGGCCAATGAAATTGGGGCTCCAAATGTTCCGACAATGTATGAACTAGATAAATGTCAAAAAATGGTTAAAAGTCTGGCAGGGGATCCTACACGAATGTTCAAGACTGATACCGGTCACATCTACTATGTGAATAACATTGGCGCAATGCTGAAACAGGTTCGAGCATTGATTATACCGTACTAGAGATTCTTAAGTATATTTAAAATATTGTAATTGGGTTATAGGACTTCTCGAACCGAACTGTTCGTGAGAATCTTGAATTTTACCCCCATGATTGTGGAGGCCATGTGTCGGAAATTTGGCATGGCGAAAAGATGTTGTCGGGCGAAATACGAGAGCAATTGACACCAATGGCATCCTACGGCGGAGAATCATTTTTTGTTGATGAGGTTGCAGAACTCGATGATGGCTCTTACTTTCTCATCGATATGTTCTTAAAACATCACGGAACTCTGTCAGCACGTGGTCGCAGGCTTATTATGCAGCCAGTAATGGTAAGTGAATATGTCAATTTAAAAGGCGCCCTGGAAGAGCTAACACCAGCCACTATAATAGGTTAGCTCCAATCACTTTTATCTCCAAGATGATCTCGTCATTCAGCCATTGAGCTCCTTTCATTCAACGTGTGTTACATTGAAACACTTGCATCCGAATGATATTGTGGTTTCAAAGGGTATAGTTGTGTATTCTACAGTGCGCATATACCTATATATCTTACTCATTTTGTATTTAGCGGGAACTAATCTTCATGTGGACCTTTCTCCCCACCCCCTGCGTGAAAAAGCAAAAGGCCGCCAGGTTTATTCAGTTCCATTCATAGTTTTCATTGATGATGTCTCGGGAAACAAAAGCAAGCAATGGAACAAGCATAATTGCTGCTATTTATCCAACGCGAGTCTCCCTCGGGATAAGCTGAATGATCGACTCAATATCCGATTTATGTCTACATCGCAACATGCCAATCCAATTGAGATGCTAGTTGGTATTCGGGAAGTCTTCGAGTAAGTCCTTGCTCACCTAACTCATACTATGTCAATGATTTTATGTTTCAGAAATGCATTTAACGACCCAATTGTTGCATGGGATGTCAGGACTGGGTGTGAGGTCCTTGTACGGCCTTACATTCACTTCAAGTCAGCTGATAATCCTATGCAAGCTGAAGAGTGTAGTACGAGTGGTCTCCGCTCTAATTTATTTTGTCGTACATGCATGGCAGGTGGCCCCCATGCCTTCAAATTGTCCGAGGAGGGGTACTCGATGCAAATGCAGGTATGTCGATGCACCTCTTGTCGCTGTTTTGCATAGCAAGCTGAATTTACTCCCAACTCACAGGTTGGGCAACTGAGAACAGCAACGGATACAATTAAGCAGATTGAAGCACAGTATGAGGCTGCATTCACTTCGAAATCAGCCCAAACGTTATTAGATATGCAACGCAAGTCAGGAGTCAAAGATACAATTGCTCAGCCACTGCTTGATAAAATTGTCAAGCGTCGTCAAGAACTTCAGCGGACGACATCGATGGAAATGTCAGCTATAACTCTGCAACTTCGGGATGAGTTTGCCGAGCATGGACTGCGTATGAATCCAGTTTTATCCATTCCGGGTGCGTTTGAGAATACTATTCCCCCATGTATGCTAAAGTTTTCTAGGACTTGATATACATATCGACACCCCAACTGAAACTCTCCATACAATCTTACTCGGTGTGGTCAAATATGTGTGGTCAGAGTCGGTGCACCAAATGGACAAAAATCGTGGTTTTACACTCTTCAGTGCACGTTTGCGATCAGTCTCAGTCGCTGGGCTTGACACCGCTCCTGTAATAGGATATATTATCAGCAATCGGGGCAGTCTGAATGGGAAGCATTTCAAGCTCCTGCTTCAAACTGCATGCTTCTGCCTTCACGACTTGGTCACCCTCGATCTCCTTCATGCATGGACAGTTCTTGGCCGTCTCACTGTCCTTGCATGGTATCCTTCGATTGATGACATGGACAAGTATACAGTATGTGCATATATTCGCTTATGTAGGAAGATGTCTAACTGTTCTAGGAGGAGCTCCAAGCAGCAATCGATGATTTCCTTCATACGATTGCTAAGTGTTGTCCTGCCTTAATTATACAAAAAGCGAAAACTCACCTACTTGTTCATATGCCAATGTTTGTGCGGCGGTTTGGACCTCTCCTTGGCCCAAATTCTGAGCGATATGAGTCATTCAATGCCACTTTTCGAACAGCATCCATTCACAGTAATCGCCAGGCCCCAAGTCATGACATCGCAAACACGTTTGCGGTCTATGACATGGTTAAGCATATAATTACTGGCGGCTTTTGGTACGACAAATCTGGGAAGCATGTGCGTGCAGGGGAGGGTGTAATCAACTTACTTGAGTCAAGCAATTTCGTCAATCGCGTCCTTGGAACAATGAAGCGCAAGGCGCTCCCAGGTGTGTAAATCAAATTAGAACAATCATTACACTCCTAATTATTTTACGGTTCAGGAAATACAACTATTCGTAGTGGTTCAGCTCACATTACTTGGGAGCAGGCCATACCCTTGGGGCTGCAATGCCCTGATCCAATTCTTGCAACATCTACTTTCCAGTGTGCAATCAATCTCATTGCTCGCAGTGGGGATCGTGTTAGCCTTGGATGCAATGTTGCCTTTGTAAATGTGAGCATCATATTGGCATATGGAAAGGTAATACATACCTCTATTTTATAGGGAAGCAATATGAGTCCAATGCTTGGGCGCATCCAGCAGATTGTTGTAGAAAGCAATCATGGTGCCCGAATTACTCAACAATCCTCATTTGTAGTGTTGCACCCCTACCAATGGCTTGAGCTAGATAATATAGCCCATATGCCTGTGGTCTCTCTCAACAAGAACGATTCTTTGGTTGTTCCTGGAATGGTATGGTCTATATTCTGTGAATATATGCTGAACTTATTAATGCATGATTACAGGAAATCCTTTGCGAAGTGAATTTGCAACATCGGTGTGCAAAATTTGGTTGTGCAGACACAGGAACACAGGTTGTCCGAGAGGAACGGCAGGACTCTGGTTCCACACGTGCTGTGATTGAACACAAGGATAACTCCCAATTTATTTTTAACACACTTGCACTCCATAACTGCAAGACAATCCGACAGCTTATCGGCAACTGCCCTGATTGCCTTGCACCACTACAATCACTGGCTATGTACCCCACCATCCGTAAGCAAGCAGTGGCATCGCTGCAGCAGAGTAAAGGCAAGAATGCCATGGCTGGGCGCATAAGTGCAGGTCAGCGAACACAAGGTACTTAACTTTACTCTGTACTGCATATATGCTACCACTGACACTTCAGGTGATACACTTACCAAACCAGGACCCTCCGAGCAAAAAGGCACGCTGGCTGCAAAGAAGCGCAAGTTCAATGACTCAGTTGCCAGTGGTTCGAGACTTGCCACAGTTTCACAGTGCCCGCAACCAGCATGGGGAGCAGAAGACCTCACATCCATTCCATCACCAGCTCTGCTGATGTCAACCGAATCACACAAGGCACCAGATCGTGAGTAATTTTGTACCAGCTTATGGATTTGGTTGTTTATCTGACACAATATATACTTCCTGTAGAACTTCCAGATTCCACGCACTTGCCATGCAGTGGGTCTGAGTCCACCCCATGGCAACCCATATGGAACAATGAATATGGCCGATATTATTATCATAACATTTTAACCAGCCACACAACTTGGGAGAGCCCATACCAGATAGGGACTTAATTTATCCTGTATATAGAAATGACTCAGCATGAGCCCATATGGTGCATCTTCAGGCGACAAAGCACATGTGGTTCATATCAATGTATTAAAGTGGCTAGAAATTTCACAACCACCCTCTCTCTCAGTTTGAGCGCGCGCTCAAACCCACACATAAATAGTGACTTGTTTTTGTTTTAAGTCTTTGATATCGCCCATTCTTTCACCAACATGTCCCGGCTTAGCACAATCCTTGACCAGGTCTTGAATGCTCCTTCACCCCCTGCCAACGACCCTCATCAGGCTGGCTCTCATGGCCAGCCTTGCCCCGATGATGATGAGGATCGCAGCTCTGACGGCGAATCTGAGACCGAGGAAACCCGCTTGTCCCTGTGGTTTGCTGAATCTTGCATGGATTACCATAATATTGGAGGGTCTATGCGTGATGACATCCGTCGTTTTTCAAAGGTATATTATTTTTTTAACTTCTAGCAGTCAACGCAATGCTTAGTGCTAGTTATACCCATAGCTTGACCGAATCTATCGGGACATTGAGCTATATGTTGTAGTTCAGAGCCTCAAGTTCCACACCAGTACTAACACTGCCGCAATGGACTTTTTGCAGTCCCAAACTTTTGCGGTAAAAATCCCTGGTTGAATATATTGTTTTCCCCCATGCTGATAAACTTATGCGCTCTAGACCCATGTTACCAATGTGCTCAAGATGATTCTGCTGGCCCCACATACAATGTTCTATGTGACGCCATTGCAAGAGTGGGTTTTGGTAAGTGCTTCATCCATTTTATTGCTCGTAGCTAACAACAATGTAACAGAATGATATGATTCGTAGTCCAGCTGCATACAAGATTCCCCATGAGATTATTGACAATAATGATCAATGGGAGTTGTTTGCTCGAGCCATAAGGGTTCGCCTCACTGTCCTTCGCTCACAAATCAAGTCTAAGGTGTACCATTTTGCTCATTCATATAGTATCGAAACCAATTTACTCATCTATTCAAAATATATAGGTGTTCAAGGCATATAGTAAACGACTTGATATCAATCAAACAATGTTTAAGGTTGCACCAAAGCAGGCTGTCATCTCTGATTCCCATCGTGCCCGTTTAGCTTGGATTGTAAGTACATCACCCCTTGCTTATTTAGCTTAATTTGCTATATTCATACATTCTTGCATCTAACCTTCTTGTAGGCCTTATCAATCGACGAGTTCAAAGAGGCTTGCGAAAACAGAAGTCTCCAGAAGGGCGATTTCTGGGAATTTCTAGAGAAGCAGCTGGTCAAGGCGAAGGAAAGGATCGCGAACAATCCTCGCTTTCGGAATGAGAAGGAGCGATCCGCCAAACTTGCTGAGCGAGTTTCATTTTCTGATATTTGTGGCACGTTCTAATACCACACGAAATGAATGTAGGCTTTTTACCACTGCGCTCAATGAACATAACCGGATGTTTCCCACTAGAGTGAAGCGTGGCCGCACTGGTGATCGTCCTGGTTGGCAAGAGACAATCGAAATATCGATGGGAATGGGGCGGGAGATATATCCAAACGAAGGATACAATGATCAGGAGGCATTGGAAGGGGAAGTGGCGGCATAGCAGGGTTGTTCCGTTGATATATCATTGATATTTTCTGTGCTCGGTTTTACTGTTCCCATATTGATGTAATTAATACTATTACGAATATATGCCAGCATCAATTGGGAATAACCTGCCCGTAACCATATATACATGAACCCAAGACACGCAAAATACAAAGGAATAGCATCAGTGTGGTCCTAACAGCATTACATGGTTATTATATGTATCAATGTCACTTTATTATGCATACCTTGGATACCCAACGCATATAGTACTCAACGGAATTTGCCAAGATAACATAAACATTTTGATATTATATATAAATTCAGGACGCGAGGGTATGGTTACAGAGGAGTTTTAACATAATTCAAACACATTAGTTAAATCATGTAAGGAAAACAGTCCAGGTATATCAAAAACATGCTAGTCGGAGTATGTGACAGAAGGGATTGTGGTATATTGAATGTATGGAACGCAATGAATACAGGGGAAATACACTTAGCATAGCGTAGATATGGTGGGTAGTGCATATATGCATGGGAAATATGGTATCGAGTATTCATATTGGCCGTGAAATGTCCAAATGGTATGAGTGAGGTAATGGGGGCTTATAGTATGAGGCATATTGTGTTTGCATAAAGCAAATAAGACAAGTATGGGGAAGTACTTATATGGGCTTTTGGCACGACAAACAGTGTCTCACTCTGTGAATGATCATATGACAGTTATATCACAGGCACAATTGCCTCATATCGAATCAGATAGTAATTTCATAAGAAATACAGTATAGATTTTACACTTGATATAGATTTTATACGACTCGAAGCTTATGAGAACTGAGGTTCCTTTGATATAAATTTTATATGATCATAATCACGTGGTTAGGTTAAGCCCGATCACGCGGCGGTGTAGATTCCTTCACTGTGGGACCGGGAGTCGTTGCATTCTTCTTCAGCCGGTAAGTCTAATTATGCGCTCTGAACTCTGATTCCTGAACGGCTCAATGCTATCAGAAGCCCACGAGAATATTACAAGCGCTATCAACCCTATTACTGGCTAAACGACCTTACGAGCGCGAATGTCTCCCACTTTGGCATCTCTGCCGGATTCTTTCAGCGCTATATGCACTGTCGACCCTCCACCTCTTAGTTCCTCGAATGTCGTCATCTCCATCGCCCCTCTTAAGCCTTGACTTGATAGCCACTAGCAATGGCCGAATCAGCAGGGTGACCGGAACCGCAACATCGTCACCTCCATTCCATCCAGCTCGAGCGAGAACAGCAATTCGTCCAGTGTATCCGACGCAGAGACCTGGGTGCTCTCTGCGTACTCGGGACCTGCACGCGCTCGCCAGCAGAGCACATGAATGCTCCGTTCTAGGCCAAGGTCGTCAAACCCGAGATACCTTTGTGCTTGGCGAACCTCCGGTTGGGGCCAAAAGGTACGGTGTGCCTGTAGCGCATAAGACAGACTCGTCGCAGAGCAGGGGTTGGTATAGGTATTGGGGGGGATTGAAAAGAGGATGAGGTTCGTGTGGTGGTCACCGGCGTAGGATATGTCAGGGATACTGTCAACGGAGCAGTTAGGCTGGCAAGCAGTTTTGTTGGTTGATGATCGAGTGGCCCTCGGCGGCCAACGTTGATTCTGGTGATTAGTTTATACACAGAACGCCATACGCATGTACATCACCAGTTTTCATGAAATTTCGCTGCAACATCATGACAAAGAGGGAGATCAGAGTGATCGCTCACACGGTTACAAGTCACAACGCACTAGAAAACTTTATACAATCAAATTCAGCACAGTACCTATTCAGGATCAACAGTCATGTAGAATAGCATTGATACCAGTCATCGCCGAGAAAAAGTCCGTCATAATCAATTCCTATCGAACCCTCACGTCGAATCAGCAAAGTGTTGGGAAGCGGTGGGAGGTATGGAGCCACCTCGGGTGGAACCCAAAACAGTAGGTCCGATTTCTCGTTCGTAACCCACCCATCGTCATTAACGGTGATATAAGCGGCGGGAAGGGACTTTTTCTGATGATTTGTTGAAATGAGGTTATGTTCGGGCAGATGGGCATATGAAGTCCTGTAGCGTACACGCCAGACGCGAATACTGCAGTCGCTTGAGCCAGAAACGATTCTCATACCATTGGGTGAAAATGCCACCGACCAGACAATACTGGTATGCCCAGTGAGCGGACCATCAACAACAAAGCTGACATTGGCGTTGGTGAGAGCCAAATTGGAACCACTAGAGCCAGAAACAATATGTACACCATCTGGTGAGTAGGCAACAGATTGAATCGAGCTAATGTGTGCAGTGAATGGGCCAGCAACAAGAGTTCCGTTGTGAGCACTCCACACACGGATGGTTCTGTCAGCAGAACCAGAGGCAATTCGCATACCATCAGGAGAGAATGCCACTGATAAAACCCGGTTAGTGTGCCCTCTGAGTGGGCCAGCGAATCGAGTGCCCTTCAAGGCATCCCATATGATGATAGTGCGGTCGTGAGAGCCAGAGGCAATATAAGCCCCACTGGGAGAGAATGCTGCCGAATTGACTTCGCGAGTGTGTCCCTTGAATGGATTGCCAATGAGGGTGTGGTCACGTGTACTCCATTTTTTTTTTTTTTTTTTTTTTTTTTTGGATACGATTTATAGGGCGGCCCTCTACGAGGAGGACACCGCACAAAAGGTCAGACTAACTACACACCAGGTGATGACAAGCAACCACAGCTCTCCCCAACGCGCGCACAAGACAAAGGACAGGAATGGGGCGGGTAAAACACCGAACGCCCGGGCGTACAAAAGGAGAAAGGTTCGTAGGTAGATATAGTGAAACGTAAGCAGTCAGTATCAATCAAATGTCCACGCCTCCCACGGCGAGGAACTCCAGGGCGGCCTTCAGACCTCGGACAGTAGAAAATATGCATGAGAGATTGAGTTGTTGGCTGAACCCGCGTAATAAAGCACGGGCGTGTTCGTGTCTCGGGCACTCCCGAAAAATGTGGCGTACGTCCTGAATGGCGGCTCCACACAGGCATGCGGGGGAATCAACTTTCCCACACTTGAAGAGGTACGAGGCATGTCGCCCGTGGCCCGAGATGGCCCGGATGAGTTGTGTGTGGTGGGTGCG
The DNA here is from genome assembly GCA_037974915.1 of Ceratobasidium theobromae. Classification (NCBI taxonomy): domain Eukaryota; kingdom Fungi; phylum Basidiomycota; class Agaricomycetes; order Cantharellales; family Ceratobasidiaceae; genus Ceratobasidium; species Ceratobasidium theobromae. The sequence continues at coordinate 46,734 of JBBBZN010000065.1, forward strand.
GCGTTTGCCAGGCTTGCTATGGAACGGGTGCAGTTTGAGGCGGGGGGAGTTAACGAGCACTTCTGTGCCGAGACTATTGGGGTGCGTGGCCTGGAAATTCCGCCAGTGGCTTCGCCAATCGGCAAGCAAGCGGTGAGATGCCTGTAGCCGGATGTAGTCGGTGGAGACGTAGAATGGGCAAGTTGATCGGAGTAGTGCCCCACTCTTTGCCAGGCGGTCCGCTCGCTCATTACCAGGGATGCGACAATGGGCTGGGCACCAGGAGATGCGGAGGTGGGTCTCGGGGAGCGTCTGAAGTAGGTCCCAGAGGTCCCTTACCGCGCCGTCAATCGCGCTGGGGGACCCCACAGGTTTGCGGGCGAGGAGGCCCTTGAGAAGACCGGCGTTGTCGGCGACAATGTGGATTGCGAGGACTTCGTGCTGCCGACAGGCCTGCGCCAGTGCCCGGACCCCCTGAAGGAGTCTGTGTGCCTCAGCATCGTACGAGGTGCATCTGGAGCCCAAAGCGCCATTGCCAGAGGTGAGTTCGTTGTGGCCGAGAGTGATCATCCAGCCCCAGCCAGTGAAGCGCCGCCCGTCGCTCGTCCAGGCAGCCCTGTCAGAGTACAGTGTTGCGGTGTGGGGGTCTGAGGCGAGGGTGGTGATATTATTTTGCAGCGCATGAGCATAGGCCTTCTTGGCTTCGGGGGATGGGCACTGTGGGATGGAGACATGCAGCCTGGAGTCTAACATGCTCTACAAAGCCCGCCGTGCTCGGTAAACAGGGGGGTTAGCTCCTGAGGCTCCCAAGCAGTCAGGAGACTCAGGAGCGCTCCCGATAACGCATGAGCAATTACTCTAGAATCACTCATGATGTATCAGGAGCACTCCGGATATTCCCGAGCGCCCAGGAACCCGGGGAGCCAACCCCCATATTTCCCGAGTGCTCAAGAGCAAAATTCGACTTTGCAGAGTGGTGACGCCCTCCCAGGGCATGAGCAAGTAGGGGGTGTGGGGCTCGGCGCCAGCATGCGAGTAAGTTGCCAGGGCGTTAATGGGGGAAAAGCGTGCCGTTGTTGCAGTTTCGGGCGAGGACGCTGGGAATCCTGCTGGCAGGCGGGAGGGCACCTGTGCACATGCTGGAAGATGCTTGAGCTTGGCGGCATAGTTGGCACTAAGTCTGGCAACACGAAAGGAAATGGGCGGCATCGCCACAATGTGTTCCATGACTGCGACTGGCGCGGTTCGGAAGGACCCGGAGATCCATCGGCATGCAATATTTTGTACTGTCTGGAGTGTCTTCAGGTGCGTCTTGGAGTTCCTGCCATGAAACCATAACGCAAAACCATAAGTAAGGATAGGAATAATACAAGCATTAACAAGAGTGCGTGCGTGGACCACCGACAGCCCCCTGACAGAGTTCGCCAGCATCTTCATCCCTCCCAGCACACACTTAGCTCTCGTCGCCATCCTGGAGATGTGTTCTTTAAAATTGAGGCATCGGTCCAGAAAGAAACCGAGCCAGCGGACCGTATTGGCCGGGCGGACAGTGTCTTCGGCCCTGTCCCCAAGGTGTAGGGGAAGGTTACTTGTCATTTCGCGAGTGTTTTTGGCAAAGTGCAACAACTCGGTTTTCGAGGCCTCTGCGCTCAGGCCAAGGTCTGCGAGGCCGTTCAAGATGGCGCGTGTGCCACTCTGCAGGGCAGTTATACAACCTTCCTGAGACGAACTGCGAACGAGGAGGCAAATATCGTCAATGTAAGCACGAACATTATGCCCATCTTTGGCCAGGTTGGTAAGAAGAGGTGCCGTGAACATGGAAGAAAATACTGGTGAAAGAGGAGAGCCCTGGGGCACCCCCCGGTCCTGCAGGTTGAACGCCGTGCCTACGTCATAGTTGATGCGGAAGCTTGCGGCCCGATCGGTGAGGTAACTTTGCAGCCAGCCCACCACTCTCTGAGGGAAACCCATTCTCCCGGCAATTTTGCACAGCAGTGCATGGTTGATATTGTTGAAGTACCCGGAGATGTCCAGCAGTACCATGGACGCACGTTCCCTTTCCTGCCATGTCTTCTCCACATCGTGCAGCAGAGACAAGCCAGCATCCATACAGGAGGACATGTCTTTACCACCGAACTGTTCGGGGGGGATCTTGCCATCGCGTCCGCAAATAGCAGTGATGCGGCCTGCCATTATTTTCTCAAAGAGCTTCGAGAGTGTCTCGAGCAGGGCTATAGGTCAGTAGGCCTTGGGGGAGGCGAAGTCAAACTTGTTGGGCTTTGGGATGGGAGCGATCAGTGCATTTTTAAAACAGAGAGGGTGGTACTCAAAAGTGAGCATGGCATTATAAAGTGACACCACTAGAGGGCTGTGATTGGCAAACGCCCATCGCAGCAGCCGGTAGTTGCTCCCACATGCGCCTGGTGCTGACTTGTTGCTGCACTTGGCCAGGTTCTGGGCGATCTCAGGCTCTGAGATGGGTGGGAAGTCGACTTCGGGCTCCTGGGGCATCTCGCTGACCAGTGCACCAGCAGGTGAGGCGGGAGTGTACGGGAAAAAAGTCGCGTGGAGGAGTTCGGACTTTTCGGCATTCGTAGTGGCCAGTGACCCATCAGGGCGTCGGAGGGTTGGCAGGCCAAGGGTTTTGCGACCCCTGTACCACCTGTTGATGCTCCAAATGTTGTCAGGGGTAGCGGTCGAGCAGAGCTCGTCAAAAAACGCGCGCTTGGCATTGCAAATACAGTACCAGAGGTGTGAGGTGAGGGACTTGATGTCCTCCCTGCTCCTCCGCTCCTCTTTGGCTCGAACGACTCTGTTGCAGGCCGCAGAGCAGTCCTCATTCCACCATGGTGCTCTGGGCGCCTTGCGGCGGGCCTCTCTTCGTTCCATCGTGGCTTCTGTAGCCCACGTCATGGCGTCAATGAGACCTTTGGCCAAGGTCTCGATTTCATGTGGACTGTTAGGGGGTCCAGAAGACCCAACACCATTTTCCAGCATCCTCGTCCTGAGGGCCTCTCTCCACTCTTCCTCAAGAAGGGGATCGATGACGTACGTATAGTGGTGTTCAATCGGGGTAGACACCTTGGGCACAAAAATCGTGAAAAAAATAGCAGCATGGTCAGAGTCAAGGGAGTGAGCAAAAGAGAGTTCCCACTCTGACACCAGGTCGAGCGAGTGTAGCACACTATTGCAAATGGTGAAGTCAATAATAGAGGGTGCATGGCCCACCACTCTGGACTCTCGGGTGGCAAGGGTAGGGTCGTTGAGAATGTGGAGATCTCCGTCAGAGAGCCACTCGACAAACTCACGCCCAAGGCCTGACGGCTTAAAACGAGCCCCAGGGAAGTGGCAGAAGTCAGGGTGTTGAATATTAAAATCCCCGCACAGCAGGGTCGGGAACTCCACCACAGGGCATTGGAAAAGGTCCCGGGCGGTGTCATGGTGTTCAGGTCCGTGGAGGTACACAGGGACCAACTTGAAGGCAAAACCGTTAATGGAGATATCAATGGTGAAGAAAAAACGAGAGGCAGGCGCCAGAGGGTCAACCTCTGCCAGGATGTTCTTGTTCTTCCGCACATACACCAGGCATGACGGCGGAGCTTTGGGGTCTTGTGTGTCGATAGGGGGGCTCAAACACAGCCAGTTGGGGTTGGCTGCAGAGCCAAGGATGCGATTGTTGGGGTCGGTGTCATGTTTGGTGGTGCCAATGGGGCCCCACCAGGGGTCGGAAACTACTAAAATATAGATGTCTTCGTAAGTAGGGGAAGCGAGGATAGCATGTGTGCGGGTATTTGATTTGACAACATTTACTTGCATTACCGGGAGGCTGATCAGGCCTTGGTTTGCAAGTGCCGGGGGCTGTGGGGCCTGTGTTCCGGCTGGGTCCTGTGTAGGCAAACTAAACATGGGCTGGGGCCATGACGAGGTCTTCGGCAGCTACCCTTGGGGGGATCAGACCCATGGGCGTGTTCTTCGGCGTGTTGTCAGACCCGAGGGACGAGGCCGGGGAGTCGTGCGGAGCGCGCCCAGGGGAGCGCATGGACGTGAATGAGTGGGCGGGTGAGGCTGGCATACCGCCTGGAGGGGCAAGCCCCAACGCTGTGAAATCAGTGGTTAGACGGGGGGCTGCAAACTTAGTTTTGTTCGGGCAGAGGGGATCGCCAAAGGGGTGTGCACCTCGGCAGCTAGCACACCTGGGCGCGCAATTGCATACGTGACCTGTGCGTCCGGCTGTTCCCTGGCCGATACACCCCTGACACCTCTGGTCGTGGTTCTCAGCGTTGTGACGGCCTCCACACTTGAAGCATCTCATGGGGGCTGTGCATGCGCTGGGTCGGGGGCAGTTGTACGAGCAGCACCTTTTGCACTTGGATAGTCGGGGGCGGGGGACATGTGGGTTGACCCAGCAGCGGCGGAAGCCGCAAAAGGCAAGGTTGGCCTTGGTGAAGTCACTCAGGGCGGTACCTTGGGGGTCCTCGACCGAAAGGACAATGGTCTCGAAGCCGCCAGGACGGCAGCCCTCAACTAGGTGGTCGGGTTTGAAGAAGCGGGTGTCAGTAATCGGATACTTGGCAAGCAGTGCGGCAGGCACAAAGTCCTGCAGCAGCCCAACAATCTCCTCCTTAGTGTTGATGCGACCGAGTTCTTCTCCGGATATGGCGTCGACTGCCCAGGCCGGAAAGTGGGAAATGCGCATGCGCGTCCAGCTTGAGGCTGCCTGGACTTTGACAGCACCGCTCAAGCCAGCGTTCTCGCGGAAACCATCAATGAATATCTCGACCTCACGTACCTTCGTTTCGGGAGTGAAAACCGCCGTACAGTTGCCACTGCGTCCATAGTTGAAAGACTTAATGCGGATTTTGGTTTCCCCTTTGTAAGTCTCACTTGCGAGCATATTGTAGTATTTTGACAACTGCATCAAGCAGCTCTTGGAGTCGGCGGCGTTGGACCGGGACTTGACCGTCTCAATGTCAGTGCTGTCAGATACTTTGAACGTGACTTGGAGGTCCTTCGGGACAGGAGCCGGAGCTCTACTGCCCTGAAAGCCACCCTTGGCCTTCGAGGCGGGCGGGGGTGCAGTTACTGGCCCACCGAGGGGCGGTGGTGCTGGGTTCATCATGGTGGGGAGCGGTGGGGCCGCCGAGCTGCTAACATTAATGTTCTTAAGTTCCTTACTGATTGCGGCTTTGCTCTTGACCGGTGCAGGCTTAAGGGCCTTGGAGGCCGTGGTGGATGCATATGAGGGCTTGGCGGGCTGTGCCGCGCTCGCCTTTGGGGCCTCGGAGGCCCGCTTGTTAGTCTTCTTCACTCGTGTAACTTCTGCCCAAGACGTGACAGGTGGAGAGGTGGGGCGGGGTTCTGGAATTCCCAGGCCGAAATTGGCGAAGTCGATGGCAGGCGGGGCTTCGGCAGGCGCAGGTGGCATTGGCACGCTCGTGGGCACCGAGAGCCCCAGTGCATTCCGCGCGTCAAGGGGGGGCGTACGTTGTGCTTTGTCGAACTCAACTGCGGCTTGCAGGGCCTCCTCCCATGAAAGAAGCTTGCCTTGTAGGGCAAAGGTCGAGGCCTGGATGGCCAGCGCCACGTCGTCCCCAGACCAGCAGAAGGTCGGGGTGTGTGGGGGGGGGTCAGCATAACCAGGGTGATAAGAACTCACCCCTTGAAACTCGTTAATGAAAGCCTGCATGTGGTCTGCAAAACCCTGTAGTTGTCCCTGCATGCGGGTCCACACTTCCTTCTCGACGTTTGTCATGGGTGTGGTGCTGGCCAGGCCCATTCGGGAGACACGGCGGCGGTTCATCGTGCGCTGCAAGGGTGCGAAAATGTCATCAAAAACGGTGAGTGCGGCTTGCGCTTCATCCGGGGGCATTGGCCCTGTGACCGGGATCTCGAGGCGTTCGAAAAGGTCGTTAAGTGCCACAGTTCTCATGTCTTCGGCTATCCTCTGCGTGTCAGACCGGATGATCGGGGAGGGTGGTACCAGCGTGTACTGGTCCGTGCCGGGCAGAGGCGACGGGGGGCGAAGGGGAGCCAGTGTGGCAGGGTCCGCGGGAGCTTCGGAAACAAATCTGTCTAGGGGGTTCAGGGAAGAGGGCAGGTCAATGGACTCTCTGGGAGCGATGAGGGCGATCTGGGGCATAGTGTGAGATTCTGTGATAATACTTAGCTGCTGGACAATGGGCTTTTCCGGGGAGGGAGCCTCGGAGGGGGCCTCGGGGGGCGGAACCACAGTCTCGAGGGGGGCGGCTTTCACCGCACGGTGCATCGCCATGAAACTTTCATGCAGCTCTCGGATGAGGTCATCAGCGGGGCCGGGGGAGTTGACTGCGCTGACTGGCACGGCCTTTAATGCGAGACGAGAAGACCTTCTTGGGGCAGCGGGGCGGGGCGAGGAGAACTTATACGGTCTGATTCTAGGCGGAAAGCTGGACTCGACTCTCTCCGGACCCTTCGCGTTCGATGGGGGGGGTTCGGAGGGTGCTTCGGGCAGCTGGGGAGCCATGGCCGTATCTGCTGGAGTATCGCCTCGGCCCTCAGGGGGGTTTTCGTCCGGGGGGGCAGGGGGATTTGAATTTGAAATAGCAAACATAGACGAGTGTGGTGGTGGTTGGCGTCGCACGTGTACTCCAAACACGAAGAGTCATATCCCAAGAACTAGAAACGATGCGAGTGCCATCGGGTGAGAAACAGACTGATACCACATGTTCGGTATGCCCCCGAAGTGGGCCAGCTATACAAGAGCCATTCAGGGCATCCCATATCATAATAGTGCAGTCATCGGAGCCGGAGACAATATGTTTGCCATCGGGTGAGATTGCCACTGACCTAACAATACCAGCATGTCCTAGCATAGGACCAGCAACTAGTGAGCCATCATTGGCACTCCAGATGCAAATGCTACGATCAGCAGAACCAGAAATAATGCATGTCCCATCAGGTGAGAATGCAACTGAGAATATGTCACTTGCATGTCCCGATTGCAGACTGAAGGACTTATTGGCAAATGCATTCCATATATGGATGGTAGAATCGTCACCACTCGAAGCAATGCATGCACTGTCAGGGGAAAATGCCACAGACCAGACTCGCTTTGTGTGTCCCTTGAATGGGTTGCCAACAGGAGTGCCATCAACAGCACACCAAACTCTGACAGTTGTATCGTCTGAACCAGAAGCAATGTGTGTGCCATCTGGAGAGAACATGACTGACTGAACTGGACCGGAATGACCTGTAAGTGGAGTGGAAACACAAGCACCATCGAGAGCATTCCAGATGAGGATAGTGTAGTCTTTTGACCCAGAGATAATTCGAGTCCCATCAGGTGAGAATGCCACCGAGGTGACAGAGTCCGAATGACCTGTAAGTGGGGAAATGGTACGAGCGCCTCGATGTGCATCCCAGATCTGGATGGTATGGTCATCAGACCCTGAAATAATGCGTGCGCCATCTGGTGAGACAGCTACTGAATTCACGGCCTTGGAATGGCCGAGGAAAGGAGCAAGAGCAGGAACAGCATCCCGTACACCCCAGACACGAACTGAATGATCCCAGGAGCCAGAGATGATTCGAATGCTGTCGGGTGAGAATGTAACAGATTTGACAGCATCGGTGTGCCCCCTAAATGGACCGGCAAGGCGCATGCCATTGTTGGCATTCCAGACAAGGATAGTGGAATCGCTGGAACCCGAGGCAATACACTTGCCATCAGGAGAGAACGCAACTGATAGCACCCACTGTTCGTGGCCTTTGAGTGGGCCAGCAACCAGGCTTCCATTGATCACATCCTTAACTGTAACTGTTCCCTCATCGGTTCCAAATGCGAGTCGGATGCTGTCTGGGGAAAATGCGATAGAGTTGGCTGCTCGGCCTGTGTTCCAAATGGCAAAAGGAGCTGCTTCTCGTTGCTCAATCACTTGTCCTCTTGCAGTTACCAACCCGCGTGTTTGTTTCCTGAATTTTTCGAATACAGAGCTTGGTTGGTGACAAAATGGAAGTGCAGATATGTATATATGAGGTGTTGACTCTGAGACCGGGTTTGCCATAAAGTTGGCCATAAATCTTCTAGACTCCTCGATGTGCACTGATAAGTCGGGAGGCGCAGAATGTGCCTGTTCAATGACAGTTAGCTCCTCAGCGAAATTGCTTGGCATGGGGGTGCTTACCATGAGCCACGACTTCGACACACACAGCATTTTCGTGCCTATCTTCATCCAATGCATCAGATTCATTACTTCCATCCAGAAAAGGAACCGGTCTGATAGAAATTCATCAATATAAGAAAATAGTTCCTGCGATGGAGCCATCTGTCGCAAGTGGTCACTCCAGTACCGGCATGCGTATAAGAGTGTGGAAGATATGTGTTTTTTGATCTGGTCATCTAGATCCTTGACATCCTTATCACGTATAAACGACGACTCGAGATTGCATATATTGAACCGCAACTGCTCCTTCATCAATTCGAAACATCGTCGAGCTAGGAATTGATTGTGGTTTGCATTATTGCAGAAGAAGTGCGACGAGCGGGCTTGGTCGAACATGAAATCGGAGAATGACGCATGGGCGCTCGTCATGGTATTGCCATCCTTGGACACGCATATAACAGGCTGGAGAGTTTGTAATACCGCTAACACTAGGTTGGAGTTACCGATGCCTCCGAGAGCCGCCAGAGTCTCGACGCTCACAGGCTCGCAGGCACATAAAACCGTCCATATTACAAGCCGTACCAGATCCTTCTTTTCATCCTCTAGGTTACCGCCGAGTGCCGCCGCCAGTATGCTTGTGTATAATCTGTCAATGTCGGCATGCTCCCCGCGCGATTTGGAGTTGAGTTCCAGAATCGTTGATAATCGCTCACCGGGAGTAACGAGCCCCCCTCCCTCCCGAATATATCGCACCGCTGTGACCGCATAGATGAACAGGCTGCCAGAGAGCTCGGCCAGGTTCTGGACTTGAGTCTCAGACGGCGACATGAACTCGAGTGCTTCAGCCAGATAGAGCGCGATATCCGCCTGGGCAAGCGATCGTTCGATCTTGTGCAAGATGAAGGGTAACCGAGCTCCAAACAATTCGGACTGGATCCTCTGCCAGATGCCTGGCTTGGGTCGACTAGTCACAAAAAACTTGAGGGGTAAATCTTTACTGTAGCGGAGTAGAATATCAAGGATCGATTCAACACCATTTGAATCGGTGCACTCATCCAGGCCATCGATCACCACAACAAGATTTTCCGGGATGGCATCCTTGACTTTCAGAATCGGATCTCGCAACAGGCGCTCGAATTGCACGGATATCATTCCTGTGCTGGCGTCAGGGTCACCCTCTAGTATTCGACAGAGTGCCGACCGGAACGCCGGTGAGTAGTGCGCGAGTTGGTATGCGATTGTCGGTATAATTCGACGCACATCCCGGCACTCAGCTGTGGTACGGGTGCAAAAGAAGCTCGCTCCCAGTTGCTTCCGTTTCTTCAATGTCTCGCAAAGTGTCCACGCGAGAGTGGTCTTGCCAGTGCCAGATATGCCGCTCATCCAAATGATATTCGGAGCATTGGGATCGCAGGACCAGGTGTTCAAGTCGTGCAAGAAGGCCATTTGAGTGTCTTTGGTGCAGGTCTGTCGATTGGTATTGGTCGATAGCTGTGAGTCGTAGCTGGCAGGTTTCACTGGGGTTATGTCCTCGAGTCGACTGTCCTGCTCAGGCATATGAATATGTAAACAAGTCAAATGTAAAATTGGAACCATACCGCCAATTGACTCCCGGCGATATTCCAACTGAGCGTAGCATTTGCCTTCCCATTTCCGGTTGTTAATTCCCAATTAGGTAGCATTTGCTGCACCCACCTGGAGCTGCCGAAATAATCCCCCAATGCGCTGGTAGCGTTTCACAACTTCCTCGATGTCACGGTCGGCCTCGGTCAAATCCTTTACCGTCCCAGGATCTCGTTTGTCATTAATTTGTTTGGCTTGTTCTTCAATAACCCTACACATATTCTGAGCGATGGTAGTTCAGTGTGGCGATCGCACCCACACGGCATTCCTTTCAATGAATTCGGACATTTGAGCTGATTTTGATTCCTGGAAGTATCGTACCAAGGATTCACCGAGCGATTTGAGCTCAGATGCCAGATCTTCATAGTCGTCTGGATGTTTAAGGGCCAACTACATGCTTATAGGTTATTTCTGGCTTCGTTGAAGTAGAAGGGAAAGCTTGCCTCCATCACATCGATGCTAGAAACAACAGAACCAATGGCAGATTGGAGAGGCGGAAATATCACTGTGCATTCGTGCAACGATTGAAGGGTTGTTTGTAAATCATTCCAAGGCGTGATCCTCGAATCTACCAAGTGTTCGGATTGGGGAGGTGTAGGCGTTATTAAGGCCCGTAGCGCCTGTCCCAGTGTTGGTGGTGAGAGGAAATTTGACGAGCTTGAGAACGTGGGCGCTTGAGGATGCGTCAAATCACTTGTCGATTTTGTATATCTCGAGGGTGCCGGAGATGGCAAATGAAGCCACTTATCAACTTTGTGGGAAAGGGACTCTCGAATCCTGCGTTTAGGGTCGCTCATACTAGCCAGTGAAGCAGTGAGGAACAGGATATCGGATGCAAATCATTGGCAACTAATTTTGGTAACTTTGTTCCGTTATCGTTTCCCGGAATCCCTCAGATACAACGTTTTCTCTAGCCCAACTTACTACCTACATCCAGTAGATCTAATTATATTGTACAAATAATCAACAATTTTGATAATATTTCGCTACGAGCAGTGAAAGCGGGATATGAGGTGACCATGGAGTGGGCCTAAGCTAGTACCAATAGCATCCACCATCCCAACCACTCACTGTATATGCGGACAAGACAAGGAGGTAATCCGATCTGAATGCTCCATACGATGCTCAAGTTATATTCAAGTTAATTGAGGGACGCGAGCTCGATGACAGGTTTTTGTTATGTTTGTGTCTGTTTCACATCAGCGATTTAGACCCGGCCTTGTGGGAATGATAAGCAATGGACTAACGGCGTGGTATTATAAGAATATTACAATACCTTTGCAAGCGCTCGCAAATCTGATTGCGCCTATCTGATTAAAAATATGGATTTAGAATATCAGCAGTGTATAAGTGGATATAAGATCTGATTTTACGTGGTCAGAACTTTGTAAATGAGTTTCATATGGGCAATGCCTTGTACTCGATGTAGATTGGCTATTGACCGGCAATGGAAGGTCATGATTAAATAACTACATAAGTATCATTTATTGTACCTCTTATGTATATATTTGCAGACACGAGTGGGTTAGATTCGGGAACCATCTAATCCAGCACATGCGTCATTCCAAGCTATAAAATGCTTATACTACTTTGTGCACCTTTGCTTTACACCAACTCAAGTTTGAATAAATCATTAGGATGCGATGATGCCGCCGCAATCAAAGCACTTGGATGACCACATGTGCAACGATAAGGACACTATATGCAGCAATAACTTCAACGACGTGACTACCCAGTGACACCTCGAGGTGATGGCAGCCAGCCCAGTTAGAGTAAGTAAATCTACGTAGATGCACTGATACTGAGATCCTACCGCTAATATGCATCTGAGGCTCTCACGCTTTTTCGACTTAAACCCGGCTACCAACTTGCGACGACTCTCCACCAGCTCTGCCCCCGAGTGCGCTTGAGTCACTGAAATATGTGATTTGGCAGTACGTATATGCTTGTTGGCTTGAATAGCCCCCCAGCACTGACTGAGTTGCACGTTTCATCACGTTTCATCACGCAGGCCCACTCGATAAACCCTCTAGGGTACCTACATGCTTCAGGTGAGTGCACGAAGTGCCCAATTGCCACCAACCCCCATGTTCACGCACGCACCCATAGCGGAACTCTCCTCTATTGTTTTATTTATGTAGCTAGTGCAAGTTGTGATAATTAACTCGATTTTAAATAAATTCGTGTGATAACTACACTATATACATATATATCCACGTACAAATGATGTGACTAACCAATGGCCATAGTAGGCTAATTACCTGCATATATATGTGTGTCTCTTATAAGCCCTTGTAATACTCGCAAGATCCCCAGCGCTTATAAGCCATGGTAAGGCCTAGTAATCCTGAACGGGTTTGGAATTCATGTCACTCCGGCACGGCTTTGTCGTGACTGTGAGCTGAGCTAATCCACATCGTTCCGACGTGGGAATCTTATGAAGCACCGCCATCTTAGAAATATTATATTGCAGGAGAGTCCCGGTAAGCACATTATCAGCGCTGATAATCTCGGGTCTGGTTCCCTGATGCAAGATAACCATCGAGTCGCCAGAGGACCAAAGATTGAAAAAACGACGCACCTGTGTCGACGTGGTACCCGTGCGCTTGGTCGTGCTAGATAACCGCAAGGCCACAGATATAACTAAGAAGAAAATGAGTTATATAATTAGTGATGGGGTTCGATATCTCAACAGGCGCACCGTTCATGACTCGAGAACCATGCCAAAGGAGTGCATTCACCTGACGAGGAAATCCTTCCCGGATTATATGGCGGAAGTACTTACCTCTATCATGACACTGGCAAGCGAAAATTGGTGATGCTGCATAGGATAGTCCTTCTAAGAGGGACAAGGTTGTTGGCGTTGCAATTGGTTGAGCGTTGGTTACCCGCGCTTGCTATCGAAACATCTGGTAAATTCTACTAGAAGCGGTGGCGATGACTAAGTTATCAGTGGAGATATAGCGCCAATAATAGAGCCATGAGCCGGGATGAAAACATGTACAAGAATACCAATTGCAATCAAGCGATAATGAATCAATTTACTACCATTAAGTCGTACCAATTGGCATGGCCAGCACAATAGGTGCTTCGCGATTCCGTCATCGATGAGCGGCCAGGCCCGATAATACTGGGTGCCTCTCCGTAAGGATTTAGAAGAGCTGCCCCGTTCTAAAACGGTCCGGCGGAACGGGACGGATTCGGTCCGCCTGTGGGGGGCTGTGCTCGGTTAGACCACCGTGGGGCTGTTCTAAAACAGCTTTCCGTAAGATACAGCCATGTAAAATTACAAACTGTATTATAAAGAATAAATACACATAGAGATTAATTTTCTCCCGTTCAAAGTCCGACCCAATAGCCCGCATACAAGTACTGTATAAAATACAAGATACAAGTAATCAGAGACTTACCTCCCGCCTCACTATGGATCTCACTGATGAACTCCAATATGATGAAGATGATACTCTTATATTTCCACTGCTAATAGATGATGACGACACACTCGTTCTCTTATGGTATCGACACAGGAAAGCAAATGCAGCCAATCATCGCCCATGCCCAAAGAAACGGCACTACTTGAAGCGAGCCGAACTAATGCCTTCTCCTCGGGAGAGCTCAGGGTGGCAGGCAATCTTTCAGAGTCGTGAAGATCGTGCATACATTCACGTTATGGGCATTAATGTAACAACATTCGATTACCTGATGGATTCGGGTTTCCGTCACGCCTGGAACAACTGTCCAATTAAACGAACTGATACGAATCAAGCAGGAGCAAGTCGCAAAGGTGCACGCTCACTCAACGCAGAAGGTGGCTTGGGGCTTGCCTTGCATTTCCTTTGCAGCACAATGAACAAGACTGCACTGCAAGTAATTTTCGCCCTTGTGCCTGCAACGGTTTCTCGTTACATTGATTTCGCCCTCGAAATATTGCTTGAGGTCTTAGAAGAAATTCCCGAGGGGAATCTTGCATGGCCCACTGTGGCCAATATGCAGGCAAATTCAGATCTTATCAATGCAAAACATTCGAGTGCAAAGTATTTGAATGGCGCGTTTGGTTTCATGGATGGGCTCAACATTCCAGTTACAACAAGTAGCAATGAAGATGAACAGAACGTGAATTATAATGGCTGGCTGCATTCACATGTTGTCAGCAATGTGATTGTTTTCTCACCTGATGGTAAGTAGACCCCCTAATTGCTTAAATTCAGCTAATGCAAGATTACAAAGGTACTATAATGTCTGCTGTTGTCAATGCCCCGGGGAGCTGGCATGACTCAAATGTTGCACGACCTATCTACACTTTTCTGCGGGAGAATACCCCTGATGGATTTTTTCTCATTGCCGACAGCGCCTTCCCAAAACTCGGTGTTGGCAATGCACAGAAGATCAAAGTGCCATTGAAGAGTGGCACTCGGATCCAGGGCACCCAACAAGAACGTGAGAGGATCAAGAGAGAGTCTCATGAAGTTACAATTGCACGCCAAGCTGTCGAGTGGGGAATGCGTGCTCTTCAGGGGTGCTGGTCTCGACTCTACATGCCCCTGGATACACACAATGCCGAAGGGCGCGCCCGAATCCTACAAATTTGTATGCGACTACATAATGTTCGCACACGGATGGTGGAAATCAACCAGATTCGCACTGTATATCTACCTATTTGGAACATGGGGCAGGACCAACGTTTAGGTGATGAAGAATTGTTTGCACGTGCATATGAGCCTGACCGAATCCATGATTATTATCTTGCTAATGGGTTGAGGTGTTGAATCTAATGTATCTATGGTGAATCAATCAATCAATGGGTGGGATTCATCACGCATATATCATGTAAAACTACAAGTTTCAGACAACAACACAGGTACATAAAATGACAGTACAGTTCGGGCAGCAGACAAAATGATAAGGGAACTAGAGTGAACTTGGGCCCGGCTGGTTAAATGGATGTTGGGGGTCATACTCAGCCCGAGGCAGGTTGCTTAGACGGCGCATAATTATGTCAGTCATGCGTTCAAAGTCGGTGGAGGACATAGCTGGAGGCGCAGGAGCTGAAGCTTGAGCTGTATGCTGCGTGCGCTCCGCTGCAAGTGCAGCATTGACACCAGCCTGGACCTTCTGATCGTATTCAAGCTTTAGTATCTTCAGCTCGAGCTCATGGTTCTTTTGATTTGCGGCCGCAAGCTGAGTACGATAGTTTTGTATTCGCTTATTTTGATCCATAATCGCAAGTGCAGTTGCATTACTGGCGTCCTTCTTGTCGATATACCTCTTGAGGAACTGGCTATCATCGTCGTCATCAGATATATCAATGATCCCTTCAGCCGCATACGCTGCCTTTGACTTTTGCCCACCCATAGCGCTGGCACTGGACTTCTTACTTGATGATGGTTTGGCCTCCCTCTTGGCCATTCGTTCCTCCATCAGGAAAAAAGGTCTGGCAAATTAGACTTGGAGGTTAATATGGGTAAATTTAGGCTGAGGTACCAGGGGGGATGGATAATTTACCCTCAAATCTAAAAGACCTAGAAAGTCATTGAGTTTGATGCAGAAATCATATAAAAAATTTTCAACCAGAAATTTCCTTTTTGGGTGATTTCAAAATTACTATATATGGAAGTCACAAATTATCTCAGTTTCATTTATCTTTTTGCTACATCTTTCCTTTTCAAGAAAATTTCAAATTCATTTCGGAGCAACCCATATATGGTCTAGTTTATTGCCAATTGATCAATCTCTGCAACCAGCCATTATTTTTTTATCCCCTTGTGACCAAAGTGACTAAATGCTATAAAATACCCCTGTGTGAAGGTTGGGCATGCAGGCCTGATGTGATGTGGTGGTGGTACATGGGGGAGGGGACTTTGCCTGGTTGTGGCTGAAGTGGTTGAAGTGGCTGAAGTGCCAAAGTCAAAGTCAGGTGATGTGTGGCTGTTCACTCATACACCTCCCTATTTGGGAAATCTGTTTGGCTTTGTTTTCATGACATAATCATACCATATACCCATTTATAGAATGTATCCTGGTTCTAATCCTGGTTCTAATCCAGGCAAATTTAGCCTCCTATACAGGGGGGGTTGGAAAAAAGGATAATCAGGTAATTTGGGCAAATTAGGCCACATATACCCCCCTGGTTTTTCCTGACGTCCTTCGCATCCTGGTCGTCGGCCACCTTACGCTTGCTAGACCCAGCCAAGGGAGCACGTGGAACAGGCATGGGCATGGTGGGTCGAGCAGCTGAAGCCAGCGTGACAGGTAGAATAGGTGCAGCTGGTGGAATATCTGCGGCCGGGGGAATAGGTGCAGCAAGCGGAATATGTGCATCAGGAAAACCTGCAAAAGATTTAAATCTAGGGGGTTGCATTATGCATAGTTTCAAAGTACTTTGAAGAATCTAGGAGGATTCACAGTGCTTTGAAGAATGTTCAAAGATTCTAACTACTTTAAATCTTGTCACATGTTGCAAAGTGGTTTGCAACAAAGTGGGGAAATTCAAAGTACTTTACCCAAGATTTAAAGCACTAAAAAATCTGTGAATAATCACCAAATAATCACCAAATAATCACCAAATAATCCTCAAAAAATCACCTAATAATCACCAAAAAATCACCAAAAAATCACCAAAAAATCACCAAAAAATCTTCAAAAAATCACTAAAAAATCCCCAAAAAAGCACCAAATAATCATGAACAATTCCTGTCAAAACTCAATAAAAATAACATTCAAACATATAAAAGGTCAATCTTAAATTTACCATATATAGCAATGAAAATAATATAAATTTTTCAGGTTAATTTGTTTCGAAAATTTTCCTTTTTTGGTACAGTTTATATACCTTGTATGGTATGTATAATTTGAAATTTCGATCAAAATTCCGATCCAGCCATCAATTTGTCATCCCCTTGTGACCAACCTGACTAAATGCTATAAAATGCCCCCAGGGGGGTGTGTGTGTGCAAGCTTGGGTGGTGTGCTGCAAAGTCCAGGTCATGTGACTATTTGGTCATGTTTGGTCATGTTTGTCTGAAAATTTTTTTTTCTGTATATGTTTCTTGGGATGGAGAAATTTTGGGGATTTTTTGGGGATTATTTGGTGCTTTTTTGGTGCTTTTTTGGTGCTTTTTTGAGGATTATTTGGTGATTATTCAGAGATTATTCAGAGATTTAAAGTACTATAAAGATCATTAA
This sequence comes from Ceratobasidium theobromae, assembly GCA_037974915.1. Lineage (NCBI taxonomy): Eukaryota > Fungi > Basidiomycota > Agaricomycetes > Cantharellales > Ceratobasidiaceae > Ceratobasidium > Ceratobasidium theobromae. Next base: position 63,659 of record JBBBZN010000065.1, read on the forward strand.
GGGTGGTTTTAAAGTACTATACATACAGTGAATTGTTTCAAAGTATTGTAAAACAGGGGGGTTGCATTATCTGCTTTTGGTGCTTTAAAGCACTTTAAAGACCTTTAAAGCTGAAACTGTTTTTCCTGATGTGCAGCCGGTGGAATAGGCACCACAAGGGGGATAGGCGCGGCCAGCGGAATAGGCACAGCGAGGGGAATATGCACAGCTGGTGGAATAGGTACAGCCGGTGGAATAGGTGCCGCAAGGGGAATAGACGCAGCTGGTGGGATAGGTGCGCCTGGTGAAATAGGTGCGGCTGGTGGAATAGGCATAGCAAGGGGAATAGGCGCAGCAGGCAGGGCATCTGAAGCTGGCATGGCAGGTTGAACAGGAGCGGCAGGTGGGACTGACAGCGCATTTGGGACTGAAATCAGCTGAAAATCCCAGGGAAGCGACTCATGCAACTCACGAAGGGCCTGTTGTTTGGCGCCAGAGCCCTTGTCAGTCGTGATATTCGTACACTTGGCTCCAGTTTCTGATAGCTGGTAAGTCTCCTCAACAGGCTCGCCGACATCACCATTGATAGAGCCATCACCCTTATCATCGCACTCGTTCTCCTCATTATCCCCATCCTCTTCGGCACTTTCATCTGGCAAAGGTAGATTGAAGTCGGGAGGCGAGTCGAAGTCCAGGCCAAGCCGCCTCATATCATTGGTGGCTCGTCTAAATTCGACTTCCAGGGTGTCATAGGGGTCATTACCACCCCTGTCGTTCAACAGGTAAGTCGCGTTTGCCTTGCTGATCTCGGCATCGATGGCTAACGCTAAATGATTGAGTGGATGTCTCTTGGTGCGCCCAGTCGGTTTGGGTAGTTTCAAGACCTTTATGACAATAAGTTTATTCATATTTACATGCATAAAGATTGACAGATGACTTACAGGGGTCCAATGAGTCTTACAGGCGTCGCCGCTGCGGGTCGTAGGACCAGTACTATGCTGAATAGCAACCTTGTCCCAGTCGTTCTTGCCTGACGGACGTACAATAGAAATGATGTGGAATAGAGCCAGGTATTCGCTGATTGTCCACCTGACAGCACCCACCCCACGTCCGCCACGCCTCTTGGGAGAATTGATGGCTAGTGGGGGGGAAGCAGGTGCACGACCCTTGCCTTTGGCATCAGGTAACGTGTTGGCGGGCATCGCAAGAGAGGTACTGGTTGTAGTGGGAGAGTGTGGACCGACTAGGATAGGGGCGCGCATTGTTTATAGACGCGCCCCTATCCCCTATCTTATAAATTCTTTGGATATATGCGCACTCGAGATTGTAATGCCTTATCTTATCAGGCGGAGTTTGTACATATTTATTGCAAATATCCGTTCTAAAGTTTAGAAGGGGGGGGGTGTACCCCCCCTTCTAAACTACCCACTCGGCAGTTTAGAACCCCCCCCCTCCATGGTCTAAATTTGTTTCCGAATGAGCTCACGTGCGTGTCCACGGTACGAAATGCATCCGACATGGTCTATTTTTCTAAAGTCCGATTTAGAACGCCTCGCGTGTTCTAAAATCCTTACGGAGAGGCACCCACTGTACGTACCTCGAGCTCGGGGCGACTGGAGCCTTGCTTAGTCACATCGGTGATAACTGGGCAAACCCCGATTACCACCAGTCGTATTTGTCTTGGCCCCCATCATTGGCTGTCACTCAAACCTTGTTCATCTCGATCCTGGGAGCGCGCTAACCATCTCCTAGTTTCGGACGCTCGTAAAGACTTTGGCTTAATATTTATTTAATCATGGACTTGCTGCTAGCGATCTGTTCAAAAAATTACAAAATTACTAATTTGACGCGCTGCGACAAGTTCAACTGGCACACAACCAGCAGCCGCTCCACAATCGTCCCAGAGTCCGGTCCCCATTAGCCCTAAACGATTGATTGTGGAGGGTGGGAAACCTCTGCAGTTCTAATTAGCTGTTCAGGCAATGTCGTCGGTTGAGGGTTGGGAGGACCCTCCGATTTCGTATGTGCGGGAATGGGTGCCTTTTTGCGTTTGGTCAGGGCAGCAGTTGAAGCCGCATTGGAGTAGGCTGGTGGCTCATGGGTAGCTATAATATGTCAGGCTATTGTAGTTTATAGTAAAAGCTAAACAACTTGCGATCGCTCAAGGTTGTTTCTCTTCCCATGCCTTTGCCGCTCCCGGTTGCTGCATGATTTGGCACCCCAGGACGCGACGAACCATGGTACCAGCAAATATCGTTGCCCTCCAATCGACACTATCAACTCTCCTCTCTTTGTGGGCTGACTTGTGGTTGCCACAACCTTTATCATTTCGCTACCCCATTGAGCTTACACCCACACCCAAACTCGGCTGTTGTCGTTATTGTCTGCACGGAAACAACTGCGTGAGTCTCAAGAGGAGGAAAGTTGCCCAAGCTAGATAGGAAGAGTTGGCCAGAAGCCGAGGCTGTGGCTGGGCTTTGGGTGATGAGAGGAGCGGATGCTATACTACTTGAAACCCAATGCAGAGGATTCTTTCAAGGCGGGACCAGGAGTCTTTACATATATCTTCAACCGGTAATTCCAATCATCCGCTCCGAACTATGTGACAGCTGAACAACTCGATGTTATTAGACAGGGATATTACCTAATCCTCCCCTTACTGGTGCTATGAGCGAGGATATTCTCTCAATCTGGCATCTTAATCCCGCCAGATTTGTCCAAGATTGTATGTACCGCGGGCCCTCCCCCATTCCCCGAGTGGCGATATCTCTAACGCCCCCCGAGCAAGCCCTGGCCTAGTATAGCGGCTTGATCAACAGTATAACCGGAGCCACAACATCTTTACCTCCGTCCAGCTCAAGCGACAACGCGAGCGCCCCCAATCAACAAGCTTAACTCAAACTTCCACCTGTTCGAATCTAGACGCCGTCTTTCATAACACGCACCAATATTTAAAAACGGGAACGCAAATGTCTTTTGCGTACTCAGAACCGTGCTTACTCGCTAGCGGAGCACAAACGACCTTGTGGTGTAATTCAACTCGAGATCTGGGCCAAGCCAGTCAGGCCTGAGGAAACGCTTTTGTGTTTTGGCAGATCTATGTTGGATTAGAAAGTACCGTGCACTGGTTGTGGATAGGTTGGGACAGATTCGTCGTGGGTAGGTGTGGATATATGTGTGGGAGGGGATTAGGAAGAGGATGAAGCTCGAGGAGTGGAATTTATCGGGGATATTATCGTTAATGGGGCAGTTGGACAGCTGACAGTGGGTTTTCTGCCTGATGATTGGGTGACCCTCAGCGATTGATTCTAGTGGTTAATTTGTGTATATAACACCATACGCATATATGCTTCTAGTTTTCATGAAATTGCGTCGCAATATGGCAAGAGGGCGATTAGAATGGTCACTCTTGTGGTTACAAATCACAACACACTGGGTAAATACAATCAAAATCCATTGCAGTATTTATGCGGGAAAAAGCGATTTCATGTACAATAGCATCTATGCCAGTCACTACCGAGAAAAAGTCCCTCATAATTGATTTGTAACGGCCCTTGACGTCCGATCACAAAAGGGTTACGAGGAACTGGGAGGCATTGAGCCACCTCGGGCGGAACCCAAAACAAAAGGTCTAAATTCTGGTTCATAATCCAACCATTGTTATTAACCACAATCTGGGTGGCAATAGGAGGTCTTTTTTGATTATCTGTCGAGCTAGAGGCGTGTTCGGGTGGATTAGCACTCGAAGTGTTATTGTGTAGGTCCCAGACGCGAATAGTACAGTCGAATGAGCAAGAAACAATGCGCATCCCATTGGGTGAGAATGCTACTGACTGGACCCAACTGGTATGCCCATTGAATGGGCCGGCAACGATAGTACCATTACTGGCGTCAGAGACAACTACCGTGCGATCATCGGAGCCAGAAACGATCCGTGTGCCGTCTGGTGAGTAGGCTACGGACATAATCCAGTCGGTGTGTACTTTGAATGGGCCAGCAATGAGAGTCCCATTGAGAGCACTCCAGACGCGGATGGTTGCATCGACAGAGCTGGAAACTATTCGCGTACCATCGGGGGAGAATGCTACCGCTAAAACAAAGTAGGTGTGCCCTTTGAGTGGGGCAGTGAATTGAGTGCCATCAGAGGCATTCCATATGATAATGGTATAATCGAAAGAACTGGAGGCAATATAAGCCCCGCTGGGAGAGAATGCCACCGAGAAGACAGTGTCGGTATGCCCCTCAAACGGGTCACCTATTGGAGTATAGTCGTGTGTACTCCAAACACGGAGGCTCCTGTCAAAGGAACCGGAAACAAGGTGACTGCCATCAGGTGAGAAGCATACTGATGTTACAGTTTTAGTATGACCCTCGAGTGGACCAGCAATCTGGGAACCATCAAGGGCATCCCACACAATGATGGTGGAGTCTTCGGAGCCAGAGGCGATACGCGTGCCATTGGGTGAGATTGCTACTGATGTAACAATGTCGGTGTGCCCCACCAAGGGACCAACAACAAGTGAGCCATCATCGGCACCCCAGATGCAAATGCTACGGTCAGCGGAACCAGAGACAATCCGTGTCCCATCAGGTGAGAATGCAGCAGAAGACACCTTGTCGGTGTGTCCCGCCACTGGACCTGAAGAGGTATTCCATATATGAATGGTACAATCATCGGAACAAGAAACAATGCGTGTCCCATCAGGGGAGAACACCACACACCAGACTCTCTTTGTATGTCTCTTGAGCGGCTTAGTGACAGGAGTACCGTCAACGGAGCTCCAGTATCTGATAGTAGTGTCATCTGACCCAGAAATAATACGTGTGCCATCCGGAGAGAATGCTACAGACTGAACTGGACCAGAATGGCCCTGAAGTGGACCGGCAACGCAAGCACCGCCAAATGCGTCCCAGATGAGAATAGTACAATCCTTAGACCCAGAGATGATATAAGCGCCATCGGGTGAGAATGCCACTGAGGTTACAGAGCCAGAGTGTCCTGCAAGTGGGGAAATGATGCAAGTGCCTTGATGTGCATCCCAAATATAGATGGTATGGTCGTCGGAACCTGAAATAATGCGTGTGCCATCGGGCGACACAGCTACTGAATTGATAGCCTTAGTGTGACCTAGGAAGGGATCAAGGGAAAAATTGGCATCCTGCACGCCCCACACGCGAACAGAATGATCCCAGGAGCCAGAGACGATACGAGTGCTGTCAGGTGAGAATGCAACTGACTTGACAGCATCGGTGTGCCCTCTAAATGGGCCAGCAACGCATATGCCATCATTGACACTCCAGACTAGGATAGTAGAATCACTGGAGCCCGAGGCAATGTATATGCCATTGGGAGAGAATGCAACTGACAAAACCCACTGTTCGTGGCCTTTGAGTGGACCAACAACCAGGTTTCCATTGTCTGCATCTTTAATTGTAATTGTTCCCTCATCGGTTCCAAAAGCAATTCGAGTACCGTCTGGGGAAAACGTGACTGTATTGGCCGCTCGGGGTGTATTCCAAACTGTAGGCCGTTGCTCAATTACTTCCCCTGACGCTACTGCCAATCCGCGTGTACGTCTCCAGGAGTTTCTGACCACAGAGCTTGACCGGTGACAGAATGGAAGTGAGGATATGTATATGTGGGGTGTTGATTCCGAGACAGGGTTTTCCGTAAAGCTAGCCACAAATCTCCTTGAGTCTTCAATGTGGGATACTAAATTGAGAGGTGCAGAGCACGCCTGCTCAATAACAATTAGTCTCTCGGCAAAGATACCCAACATGAGGGTGCTTACCATGAGCCATAACTTCGACATGCGCAGCATTTTCATGCCTACTTTCATCCAATGCTTCAGATTCATCACTTCCATCCAGAATAGCAATCGCTCCGATAGAAATTCGTCGATATGAGAAAATAGTTCTTCCGATACGGTCGCCTGTTGCAAGTGATCGCTCCAGTAGCGGCACGCGTACGAGAGAACGGGGGATATGTATTTTTCGATACGGTCGTCCAGATCCTTGACGTCCTTATCGCGCACAAACGATGACTCGAGATGGCATATATTGAATCTCAGCTGCTCCTTCATCAGTTCGAAACATCGCCGAGCCAGGAATTGGTTGTGCTTTACTTCATCACAGAAGAATCTCGACGAACGGGACCGGTCGAACATGAAATCAGGAAATGATGCATGAAAGGTTCTCACGGTGCTGCCACTCTGGAATATATATAACACGGACTGGAGAGGTCGCAATGCTGACAATACCAGGCTAGGGTCGCCAACTCCTCCGAGTGCTGCCAAGGTCTTGACGCTCACGGGCTCGCGGACACATATAGTCGTCCATAGTACAAGCCGTATCAGATCCTTCTCTTCATCTCCAAGCTTCTCATCCTCGAGTGCCGCTGCCAGTATAGTAGTGTATAATTCGTCAATATCTGCATGCTTCTGGCTCGACTTTGAACTAGCTTCTAGAATAGGTGACGATCGCCCACTGGCAGTCGCAAAGCCCCCTCCCGCCCGAATGTATCGTACTGCAGTAGCTGCATATATGAACAGATTTCCAGACAGCTCGGCCAGCTCCTGGACTTGAGCTTCAGACGGTGACATGAACTCGAGTTCTTCGGCCAAATATAGTTTGATATCCGCCTGGACTAGTGATCGCTTGATCCCGTCCAACCTGAATACCGATAGAGTTTTGAACGATTTGGACCTCATCTGCCAGATGGATGGCCCGGATCGAGTAGTCACAAAAAATTTGAGGGGTAAATCTGGATTGTGTCGGAGTAGAATGTCCAGGATTGATTCGACACCATTCGAATCGGTGCATTCATCCAGCCCGTCGATCACCACAATTAGATTTTCCGGGATCGCATCTTTGACCTCGAAAATTGGGTCTCGTAGCAAGCGCTCGTACTGTGCAGACACCGTGCTCGTACTGATGTTGAGGTCGCTTCCTAGTATTCGACAGAGCGCCAATCGGAATGCCAGTGAGTAGCGCGCGAGTTAGTATGCGATTGTCGGTATGATTCGGCCCACGTCCCGACACTCAGCTATAGTGCGAGTGCAAAAGAAGGTCGCTCCTAGTTGCTTTTGTTGCTTCAATTTTTTGCAAAATGTATACGCGAGGGTGGTCTTGCCAGCGCCAGCCGTGCCGCTCATCCAATAGATATTCGGAGCATTGAGATCGCAGGACCAACTGTCGAGCTCGAGCAGGACGTCAACACGAGTACCTTTAGTGCAGGTGCGTCGGTTAACATCAGCAGATAGCCGGGAGTCATAGCTTGCGAGTTTGGCCGGTGTCATTCCTTCAAGTTGGCTGTTCTGTGGGGACGTGTGAACATCAAAATGAGTCAATTATAGGACTGCAATTGCACCTCTAAATTTTGCCCATCAATGTTCCAAGTGCTTAGGCTCGCGTCTGCCTACGTATTTCTTGTTATTATCTTACTAGCAGAATTGGCGCACATTCCTTGCACTTACCTGGAGTTGCCGAAATAACGCTTCAATACGGTGGTAAAATCTCACAAGTTCCTCAATGTGGTTGTTCGCTTCTATTGAATATCTTCCTGACCCGCGGTCTCGCTCGCCGTTAATTAAATTAGCTTCTCCCTCAATAATCCTTGACATATTTTAAGCAATAGCAATGATTTGACGATCGTACTTACATGGCAGTCCTTTCAATGAATTCTGACATCGGAGCTGATTTTGATTCCCGCAAATGCCATATTAAGGATTCACCGAGGGTTTCGAGCCTGAGTGCCAGATCTTCATAGTCATTGGGGTGTTCGAGGGCCATCTGGGTATGACTTGTTGTTTACACCCGACTTCGTTAAAATGCAACAAAAGGCATACCTCCACTACATCAATGCTTCGAATGACAGAAATAATGGCGGGTTGAAGGGGCGGAAATACCACTGCGTATTTGTGCAACGATTGAAGCGTGGTACGTAGCCCAGTCCAGGCTAGGTTACTCTGAGTCGTCAAATCACTTGTTGATAATGCAGATCGCGAGGGTGCCGGAGTCGACGAGCGAAACAACTCGTCAAATTTGCGAACGAGAGAGTCTCGAATTCTCCGTTCAGGTTTGCTCATTCTAACTGGTGAGGCGGGATGAGAAAGAGGGGGGTATCGGATGCAAATGATTTGTAATGGACTTTGTTCCGTTATCATTCCCCAGAATTCCCCCGCTTTCCTCCTTAGTCTAACTTAGCAGGTATATGCGATAGTCACACCAGCATTTGTACAAATTGTGAGCAGAAAAATCATTGTAGTATCCTATCAATTTTAGAAAAAATGCGCAATAATTCACGACAACCTAAACAGGTGCAATAACACGCGCGACATGCGAGTGGCAATCGGGGCTATGCGATATATAACACGTTTGTCGTTATAAACTAGCCTGGACCAGAAGTACAACAGGGTGCCGTAGATCCAACTTCCCAAACTTTGAACAACCTAAACAACCTAAACTGAGATCATAACAGTAGATTTGATGGACATTACCATGGAGATCACAGCAGCCAGGCCGGCATTGAAACGACCAAAGCAAGCGGTATGGTCACCTAGTTGAGCATCGCGAACGGTGTGGTGGATGAGCGAAACAGCATAATTTTCAGACATTCCAATAGCACAAGCGGGCATTACTGTAGCCGAGGGGGTCTGGCATTGGTTCCCCGCATGATCATTCCATGCACGCCATGTGCGCGTTATGACTCTGTTTGTGGTGTGCCGTGTGTAAGCGCGTCCCAGACGAGTATAATAGCAGCCTGTATGGCGAACAACCTGTCTGCCCCATTGGCGCATAGCTAGATCTGTAGGTATATACGTTGGTTGTGCTCACCTGCATTGTGACGACGTGTTAACAACTCAGCGTTGACTATGCTACATGGAGAGAGGCCGGATAGTGGACGAATTGTTTACTTGTAACGTGGGTGTGGCGCGCGACAACCAGCGATTTCCAGTGAATCGGTTCTGTTATTGACGGATTAGGCCCGAAGAATAGGTCAGACTAAGTCACTTACCTTGTGTCGAGGGAGGATAAAAGGCACCAACAAATGTTGGGGACTAAATTTCCGCAGGCCATCGTAGTCGTATTGCGAAAGTCAAAGTCATTAGGATATATCCGGATAGAGCCTGGTTGGGGCGTTCAGTCACATACTTGGCCTTCAGACGGGCCTCGCGCTCCGTAACGACTAGTGCCAGCCGACTTGCAAATTGGGGCTGAGAGCGGCAGCGACCGCGCGTAGGGCCGGGGTGCAACTGGGGCCGCCCGCCAAGCGAGCTGGGAGAGCCGGCGGGCCAAAACCAGTCGCGGAGACGCTCGTAGCCGATAATTTAGTTCTGTAAATATTAATACGGAATGTAGCACTTGCTCATGCATTTAGTAAAGGCTGTGTGGGCGGGAAATTTGTAATAACTTTGGGTATTGTTTACAAGCGTCCTCGGTAATTATATATAAGTCAGGAGCTGGCGCGGGTGGGGAGCGCAAGGAGCGACCGCAAGTAGCTCGGGCGCTAAACATGGATAAGCGCCGGCCCTTTTCCTGCGTGCCAAACACTCACAACCTACTCAACTCCACCGAGGAAGCTGTAGTCGCCCGCCACCGGAAGCTATGTGTATCCGGTTCGGCGATAAGCAGGTAAACTCCGGTCGTCATTCGAACATCGTTCATCCATGGCTAATTATTACCTTCAGACGCACAAAGGACATTGGATTTATTATTATATTGAACCACGCTCGTGAGCACTTTCATTATATGATAAAATTACATTGGCGCAGGTTCGAGCTCACTTAGTACAAAAGTTGAGTGTTGACGACATCCATCATTACCCGACTTGAAGGCCATTAATATTTCGTAGTCCATTGAGGTTTTTAGTTTGGAATGCAGATGGAATAAGTTCAACGTTGTGTACATGCATAAGTTTGGTAGCCGCCACGAACTTTCGCAACTCCGAATATCGCACGCCGATAATAAACCATTTGGTGTCACACAACCACCCACCGCATATACAGACATAGTAATAACGTAATCTGAGGCGATGTTCCCTGCGACACTCAAGTAGATTGAAGGGTGCGAACTTAATACAAGTTTTCGTTATGTTTGCGGCTGGTCCTGGATAATCATCGAGTAGCCAAAGGTGTATAGCATGTATTGCGAAAATAGAAAAATTGACTTACATAAGCGCAGCTTCGTTGCACCTATTTTCGACTCGGTGCCCTTGTTTGCGACAGTAATGCTAGAGGATCGTATAATCACGATACAACTGGTGTTGACTCGAGTTATATAATTAGCGATGGGCGGACAAGGTTCAACATGTACCTACCCGTTCTAAGCCTCGAGAACTATGCCAAAGGAAACTCAATATAAAGAAGCCATTCCGGGAATCCGGATGTTGTGCGCTGTTTCAGGCCGACGCGACTGGGTTGATTCATACTCTGGGTGATGATGTTCGACGCGACTTGGTCACGAGGGGATGAGACTTTACCCTTGATTAGAGAATATATATATAATATCAGCATGAGGAGTTCAGAGCTCAAGGCGCCTTCATATACGGGATTGGGGCAACAAATAGGGATATGTGGAACTGTTGCCGGGTCATATGCATAGTGCCTTGATATCGTCGAACAGAGTTGGTTTCATAAGTTTCAAACGCGGTCACGTGCGACGCGTTTTTGAAATCGCTCCTTTTAATGCTATGCGGCGTGCACGTGAGTCCATCAATCGAATAAATATCACCAGGCTCCTAAATTATCAATAATTGGGACCCGTTCGCACAACAGGTGTTGGCGGCACGAGCTCACTCATGCTGACCTGCCCATTACAATAATGCTAGGCAAAGGGTATACGGAATACATAGAACGTCACAGTCAAGAATTCGAACTCGGGGACTGATACATTACGAGGCCGCCAGGGCTTGAACATCCAAGTTCGATAGTCGCAGAATATAATGTCCGGAGATTTCTTCACAGGGCGGAGATCATCTCCACGGCTTGTGCTGCAGATATTCTCATATGGGGAGGAGCTGCCCACAATGAACTGACAATGTTCCAAGCCTCGCTAGAGCATACATCCGGCGAAAAAGGCTTTACTCCCTCGGCGATGCAACTAATGGCTCCAGGCAAATCATATCGCTCGTAAGGGTCCTGTCCGTTTAGAACCTATAGTGCGTGTTAACTACTGTGCACGTACGTGGCTCGGGTGATAATACCCGACTCACTGCAAGGAACACGCAGCCCAGCGCCCAAAGGTCGGAGTATTGAGTGGGGTATGGAGCAAGCGTATCACTGGTCTCGTTGAAAAGCTCCGGAGCGTGCCACCGAGATGGGTTGAATGCAAGAGGAGGAACGTATACCACTCGCGCCAGCATCGGATTATCAGAATGCTGGTATTGGCAAGCAAATTCGAAACCGCTGAGCTTTGCGACCCCACTTTGACTAACCAAAATGGTTTCCTTGGAGAAGAGGTGAGCCTACTTAAATGCGAGATAGATAAAGATAAAGAATACCGTGGAGAGGTTTCCGTGGGCAATTGAACCATCAGGAACTCTTTGGTGGAGATAATCGACTGCTTTAGCAACCCCCATAACCTATATTGAAATTTCAACGCCTGCAGAAACTCGGTGCTACTACTTGGGCATACCAGGTCCAATTGAGCCGCAAAATCCAGCTCTTGAGATTTCCTTGCACAGTACTATCACCCCACCAGTTAAAGTCGCGCTCAGCTTACAGGCTGTAATCTCTCACTTCTTTGAGTTTTCCATTTGTACAAAATTCGGTAATAATAGAGGGGACAGCAGAGGGTTCGGTTGTTCCCCCATGCGTATTGTCGTATCCCATAAAGTCGCAGATATTTTCGTGTTTCAACTGCCTCAATAGTGCTATTTCGTGGTAAGCACACTTAAATTAATGTTAGTGAGTGAGGCTATCAAATATTACACGAACTAACCTGTTTAGCTGAAAGGGTGACGCTACCCCTTGAGCTCACCCGCGGAGGAAATGCCATGCCCTTGATAGTTACCTATAAAATATTGAGCTTAACCACACATCGTGGCGCGCCCAGAGACTTACCTCGGCCCTCCGTGCAAATATTCCGCGGGAGAGCGACCCCCTAATGCCCCCGTGAATTAACCAACACAATCGCAAAAAATTGGGAAGAAATACATACTTGAAAGAGCGGGATGCAATGTCAATGGGCTCAGTAGATTTGTATTTATACATTTGCCTGTGCCGCAAGCGATTAGCTCAAGCGCTCGGATCAATTAAACCTAAACCAACATACCTCCACCATCCGACTGAATACCCCAAAGTGTTCTTCCGCTCAGAATCTGAGCAACTCACATTCCCACTCAAGTTCTTCACATCCGCCGAGATTGGTATCAATTCGTCGCCCAGTAATCCGATCTCACTGAACGATTGCCCAACTCGCTTCATCAACTCGTGCATCTGGCGGGCACATGCGGCTGCATTTGGGCGTTGCTCGGTATCTTGGTTCCAGCAACGCAGTATAACCGACCAGATACCGTTTGTTAGCCAAGGCGCGTCCGGCGCGACCTGTGCTCCTCCCAACGCGCCAATATTCGACATTTGTTCCAATGTAAAGGGGTCCTGCCCGTCGAGGATATGGGCTACCACCTGATGCTCAAAATTGCAAGCGGGATACGGGTCAATCCGAACAAACATCTATGGTCGGACAAGGTTAGTGGAATTAGTTGCCCCCAGACCGGCGGACTCGATTTACCCAACAGGCTACACAGCCAAACGACCACATGTCAGAGGGAGGCGATGGCCAAGTCTCTTCTTGCAGAAGTTCTGGGCTTAAGTACCGAGCTGAGATTGCGTCGTCGACCGGTGCTTCTGTTTGCGTGTTCGAGGGGAGATTGGCTGACAGCCTTGCAAAGCTGACAGGGGATAACTTTAGAGTCCCCCTAAGGTCGACGAGTATGTTATGCTGGGTTATTCGGCATCAGCTATACGCATATATGTACAAGTGAAAAATATACCGGTGTCAGATCGCCATGCGTAATAGGAGAAGGTAGGTTGTGAAGATATTGTAGCCCTTCGAGAATTTGAACCATCTGTACACAGAACAGTCAGTAAGGATTACGGGATAAACAAGAGAGGGCTTGTACAGAGCGAGCTTCTATCAGGCGATCTGTTAATGATGCATGTTTGAGGTGCTATAGTAGCTATTAGCCATGTTACAATATACAGCAACGATATGGCTTACATCTTCCAAAGTCCCTCCTGCGCAGTGCTCCATCACGAGCCCGGGGTACCGACCCCATGTTGTGTCAAAGCCAAGGAGTTCCACAATGTGCTCGTGTTTCAAGTCCAGTCGCTCTCTAACTACTGCACACAAAGCCTAGAGCAGAGTTAGGTATACATCAAGCGGAACAAAACTCGACGCACCAGCAGATAGGGATCAGGACGGTTGGTGCGTGGGCTCAGGCCAATTGGAACGCGCATCACTTTTACAACCAACCGCGATGTTCCATCTGGTAAAGCATACCTGTCCAACCAATTAGCAGTGCTCAGCCAATTGCGTTCCAAATCCATAGCCAACTTACAACCACACATCTGCCATCCTTTGCGTTGACATATTTTGCCTCTCATACCCCCGGAGCTGCTCCGCAAAATCAACAATATCTTTAGGCCACTCCATCTCGCCGGTTTCAATCCCTAATTGCGAACGTTGGCTTGCGGGACTTGCGCCTCCAAGCGGATCCAATTCGCCCCGTGCGATTAAGTTGTCAATTGCCGTCAAAAGCGCCTCGGAAGTCGGCCTCGCAAACTGATTCGGATGCCAACACAGTTTGATCGTGGACCAGAGTACGTCGGTGAGGCAGCTTGCTGCGTGTGGGTGTTGTGGTTTGAGACTGGGAATCTGGCCTGACTTGATTGCGAGTGTAACACGGTGCTCGTTCTTTATAACGTGGTAAGGTCTGAGCTGACTCAGGATCTATGCATGTTGATTAGACCCCGCGTAGTTCTCAGCTGCTGAACTTGAATTGGTTATAGTATGGTGAGGGACTTGCCTCCAAAGCTACACATCCATAAGCCCAAACATCCGAAAACATGGTCGGTTTGCTTTGCGACTGTGTAAACAACTCGGGACTCATGTATCGTGTCGTGGCATGAAATTGTGACGAAACATCAGATGTCAATGGGTTAGCGCTATCGTTGCTGAATCGTGAGTGCCCAAAATCTGCTATTTTAGGCGTTCCGTCTTCGGTGATGAGAATGTTAAGCTGGAAGAGCTCGAGCAAGTGAGTGATAGTTAAAAGGTTGAACGGAGCGCTTACACCCTTGAGATCCCCATGGACGATTGAGGATGTGTGTATGTGTTTGAGCCCACGAAGGATTCCAATTAGCTTCGATTATATCAGCCAAAGTATATGGCGAGAGGTATTCTTCAGTGACATACCAGATAAATGCGTTTAGGCTTATGATCCGGGTCAACTAGGTGCTGTTAAATAAATTTAATTGGTTTGAGTTAGGAGCTACGGGCGGGCGAGACGCACCTCAGCAAGTGTTGCCACACAGTATTCGCTCACGGATGATGGCATGCCCTCTGGGGAATCTAACACACCCAGCAAGTGGAGTAGATTGGGGTGAGTCGATTGCTCTTGCAAGGCACGCCATACCCCAAGTTCCCTATTCAGTTTCTACCGTGACAAGGTTTGGTTAGTATGATGTTATATGCAGTACGTGGGTTATTTACCCTGCGTAATTTCTCTACTAAGATTGTTGGGGGTTTACTATACGAACCGGCGCGAATTGTTTTGATAGCGACCTAACACAATAATCAAATTGGTGTGGCGCGAATACATGATAAATTATACTTTTGAGGAAGGCCCTTCAATTGGCCCAACCATGCCCCTATCGAAGCCATTTATTTCTCGATTCTAAATATTGGATCATGATACCTACAGATATACATCGGCCATTCCTCCTCTGCCGACCTCGCAATCCCAGCCGTCTTTCCGCTTGACGAGACCTGACATCTCGGGTAGCCCCAGGGATCGAGCAGACAGCATACTGGCACGTCTCAATGGTGAGGGACCATGAAGTAACTCAGTCCTCCCGATGCCCTTTGAATCAGGGCGAGAACTCCAGCGGTCCAAGTCCGATGTGCGTGTAATCGCGGGCGCCAAGGAAAGACATGACAGCTGGAAGTCGATAGATTGGGTCACTATAACCACGCGTTGTGAAATCCGAGAAAATAATGAGATCTAGCTATAGAGCTTTGACACAACTTAGTGTTTTTTGTTAAAATGGACGAAATCATTGTTCGATGTGAATGAGACAGTGGTTGCTTTAATTGATGTGGAAGGTGGTTGTCGGCTGAGGGCTAAACGCCGATGTTGATCAGCGGGTGGGTGGCTGTGCTCCCGCGTTGTCGATCTGTAGTTGTCCCTACGCTTCGACTGTGTACACATCAAATCCAACTTATTCCACCATTTTTTGGCTTTGCGATTAAGGTATATTCCAATGCGGAGGTAATATCTACTTCAAGTTAACGTTAAATTTGTACTAGTAAATTAACTGTCAATTAACGCCCGAAGTCACGGGATTACTCTTTTTGATGCGCAACAAATTCAAAAACTCACCAGAAGGTTTTCTAAGTGGCCATGGATCGGCGTGAATCGTTTTGATAGCGATATAGAGCAGCCAGTATATTGACTCACATATACCACAAAATATCCGATTATACTTTTAACGGTGATCCTCTAGCTAGTTGAAAAAACTCGTATGCGATGATGCACACAAGTATATATTGGCCGTCCTACCGCAGACCTTGCAATCCCAACTATTCCTACGCTCGAGGAGACTTAATGTCTCAGGCAGCCCCAGACCTTGTGCGGACAATATAATGGCATCTCTCAATGGTAAGGGCGTATGAAATGACCTGTGATTCTGGATGTACTTTACGTAAACTTAACTC
Organism: Ceratobasidium theobromae; assembly: GCA_037974915.1. Lineage (NCBI taxonomy): Eukaryota > Fungi > Basidiomycota > Agaricomycetes > Cantharellales > Ceratobasidiaceae > Ceratobasidium > Ceratobasidium theobromae. The sequence goes on from JBBBZN010000065.1 coordinate 79,577, forward strand.
CGGGGAGGGCCCGACTGCCATGTTGGAAGTCGATTTGACCGCTGTCTAAAAAAATCTATAAAATATGAACCAAAATTTGCAGCCATTTATGCTAGTTGGGTTGACACGGATGCAGATGTTCTCTTATACCGATGTGGCGATTGAGTCACTGTCGCGATCGAGCTGGGCAGATTTGTCGCCCGGGGTTAAACGCCGACATGGATCGGAAGGTGGCTGTGCTTCGAAGTCCTTTGCCAACCACGCCAATAGAACTACCGCATTTGGTCAATCAGCCAATGATAGACGCTGCCATGTGTCTCTTGTCCCGGGGAATATAAACCGAGGACCGGCCCTTCCGGGCACACAATCCCAACCATGGGCTTCACCAAAACCATTAGCAGGCTTTTTGGTACGTCAACCGTGTCATATAACTGCTCTACTAACTCGTATTAGGTCCCTCTTCCCAAAACGCTTCGAACGCAGCCTCGCAGTCTTCGATCTCGGCCATTAACCACATTTCCCCGGAAGCAAATGGTACAACAGATGCAACTACAAGTGCACCTTCGCGCCCAAAGACACCAACAACGTTAACCCAAATCACATCTCCATCTCATCTGGACCCTCTGCCCTCAACCTCGCCCTCAACCGACTTGACCGTAGCCTCGCCCCAATCTATCCCAGAAGTCTGTGTCACTGCCCCGGATTCAGCTGGGAGTCCCGAACATGACCTACAAAATGGATTGTCACTTATACATCTCAACCGGTCTCGGTCATCCTCGATTCTTGTTCGCCCGACACCCGAGAATGAACTCCGGGCTCTTGCCAAGCTCGGGATTCAGTGTACATTGTCTATGGCCCAGGTCGCTGTTGAATTAACACCTATACCGTGTATCTGCGCACTGGTTGGATGTTTGAGGAAAGTTTACGAGGCCGCAGAACAGGCAAAAGTCAATAGGCAAGTGCCTCAGCTAATGTTTAAACTATATTTGACGACGGGTATTAGGGAGCAGTGGAAGCTTTTGCAAGGTCGGTGTGTCATGGTAACACGTATCGCTGGTGCCCAGGTTCAGAACTATGGCGGGCTTCAATACGAAGGACTAGAGCGCGCCGCAGAAGAACTCAAACGGTGGGCTTTTTCCAACAAACCTGAAGCACGCCTCATACCAGTTACTCCTTCTAGGACGATCGAAAAAGTTGCTCAACGTGCGATGTATTATAACGCCTTGAACGACGCGTTGACATTTCTATTGTTTGAGAAAATTAGCAACGAGATACAAGGGTTATTCGGCGAGCTCGACTCGTGTTTGCTCTTGTTTTCGGTGAGTTGCTCTATGATTCCCCGGTGCCCTACTCACTCTGAATCCAGTATGCTGCGGACGTTGCCCAGGCCCAATGGATCGGCGAATTCCAGGTCGTCCAAGAACGAGAGAGACACGCGATCCAGCAGCTTCAAGGCGAGATGAAAAAAATTAATAACAGCTTGGATACCCTTGGCCACAATAATGAAGAGTTATTAGGCAGGACTTCTCTGGTTCTCGAAGTCTTGCAGCAACTCCTAAATGACAAATCTTCGGTGCGTCGAGGGTATTGGCGGAAACCTATTAGTTCTTATACTTGTCTAGATTCTCCAAAACCGAGAAGCGAGTATGTCTACCTATGACGACGCGGAACGGACCGTTCGCACAATTCTATCAGTCACTAAGCTGCAACTCCCACCCGAACTATTGCTAGGCAAGCAGTGCAAGGTCGAGGCCTTGATCCCCATCCAGACGGGGATCACGTGTGACATTTACAAGGCATCGTTTTTGGGTGGGGAACAGGTCGCGAAAAAGGTGTTCAGGATCGGAATGTCGGATAGAGAAAATATAACGCGTTATGCCGAGGTAAGTCTACCATGGCTTGGTGGCTTGTTTCTATTGACACATGTGTGAAGCGGTTTCTGAGGATCGCGCGTTTATGGCAAGATTTCAGGTCTGATTATACTCTCCCGTTTTATGGTATTGGGGTGGAGTTGTTTGAAATGGATAAACATTTTCAACTGTAAGTGTGAGGGAGTTTAGTTCGAACTATAGGTTGAATGCTGGGTAGATATATGGTATCCCCGTTAATGAAGAACTTTGATGTCGTAAGCACATTTTTTATTCATCGTGGGTTTATATTTACCTATAGTTAGATGACGTACTTGAAACAGTATGGTAGAGATACACTAGGGATGAAAAAGAACATGCTACGAATCGTAAGTGCTCTTGGCGTGACCCCACCCGAATACAAATCTCACGTATGCATAGATCACAGACGCAGCCCTCGGCCTACAGTATTTGCACAACCGCGACACCCCAGTCGTGCACTCGGGGATGCGAGGGGAGAATATTCTGATCAAGGATTCTGGAAGAGCAGTTTTAGGAGGGTTTGGGCTCACCAAGGTCGGTTGACTGTCCACATGCCATAGTTTACTAATCCAAGATATAATCTGCTCGTTTTATTGAATACCAACGTCGCCTATGATATTTACTTGACCTAGGCGCTCGAAGAAGCTGGGGAAGAGGGAATCCCTCAAGTTGTGATGACAGGCAGGACCGAATCGCAACGCTGGATGGTTTGTCCACCTGCTTGTTAGGAAGTTTCGCGTGGCTGACGGAAATACACAGCCTCCAGAAATGTTTGCAGACGACCCTCCACTGCGCACACCTTGTGACGTCTGGGGATGGTAAGCTGTCTTGAGCTAGTCGAGCTTAACTAACGGTTGTAATTGATTGGGTAGGGCAATGGCCGCTCTCGAGGTGAGTTTGTGCCGATTAGACCTCAAGTTGCCGTAACTCATGCATTACTTGTAGGTTGTATCCGGAATGGTCCCATACTATACACACAAACAACCTGTAACGATCATGCTCAAAGTCAACCAAGGGCCGCCGCGACGCAAAGAATACATCAAGTTTGAAGACTATGCATATCGACCTGACGAGATGTGGGAGCTCTTCGAGCGGTGTTGGGCCCGTGAGCCCGAGGCCCGGCCAACAATGGATGAAGTTGTTGTCAGGCTGAAGGAGATTGGAAAGCTGCCGGAGCACAACAAGCAGACTTGAGGTCGTAGAGCCAGCCCCGCGGTTCCGCTGGGCGATACTTGTATCAATGGGTATTAATTAAATTAATTTAGGACGGCAAGTCTCGTGGACGCGATGTTGATATAAAAGGAATATTATCGAATGTGATGAGAATTGTCCAATAATATACAAACAGGGACAGAGTGGACCTCCCCCCCCCCCCTGATATAGCTAGTCTCGTTTGTGATGAATAGACAACTCGATTTATTTTGGGAGCAAGACGAAACTGGGATATATTCACCTCGTCGTTGATGATCCGTCCCCTGTAGAACCACCATGCAAGTATTACTATACCAGACCCGCCGCTTAGGTTCGGGTCTGTTACTGAAGCGGGAGGGAAGCTTGACTATCCATTCGCCCTCTTTGATGCGCAAAGCCACAGATTGAACCTATACTCACCCCAAATACGCGTCTCATCATAGTCTGATCGACACACCTTGATTTCTCCCGGCTTGGCAGAAATTATACTTCCGCACAAAACGATCACGCTGCGTTCCCCCCCCCCCCCCCCACCTTATTTAAACACTCCGTCTTGCCCTTGGCCGACTCCGATCCCACGGTCCCAATAACTGGGGGCATTCTCGAGTAGGGCTCAGTGTAAAACTAATATGTTCTTAACACGTGTTAATTACAAACCGTTAATAACATCTTAATAACAGTTAATAACAGACACCTCAGAGGCTCGTGACGTTAATAACCAGGATGTTAATAACAATTGCAAATTCAAAATTCCGACTCTCTCCGTTCTTGATCTGAATGACCGAATCCACTGGCACGCATGTTGCTTTAAAGCAACAAAATGCTCCAGACTCAGGGTCAGAAGATCTTCTGGATGGGTGGAAGGCTGAGGACGTGGAGACTGGTGATGATCATAGTGGCAATGAAGGAGCACTTAGCGATGAAGGCGACGACGGGGATTTTGATGAAGATGAAGGTGAAGATGCTGTGTGCGGTGTCGAGGGACTTGACCCATCAGTTGAGTATGGTGCGGATCTTAGAAGTCCCGTACTCCTCGATTTGCTATCGGATAAGCCTGTCAAGGGCGCGCATGACGCATGGGCAGCTCCATTTGCAAGTTCAGCAAATTGTGCTAACACACAACGCGTTACCTCTGTGAAGAAGGACACGAGCAATGTCAACCTCGAGGAGTTTTAGTTTTGTATAGTCTGTATTATGTCATACTATAATACAAATCATCTTGTTTGTTAATAACTCGTGTTAATAACACAGTGTTAATAACGAATTCTGTTAATAACGTGCTAAAAACGTTGTCAGAGTTTTACACTGAGCCCTATTCTCGAGCTGATCACGGAACGAAATTTGTTACCAATCGTTTGCATCCGATACCCTCTCCCTCGCTGCCTCGTCAGCCAACATGAGTGACCTCAAACGCAGATTTCGGGATTCCTTCTCTCATAAAGTCAACAAATGGCTTCGTTCGCCGTCTCTGGCACCCTCGAGATCCACATTATCAATAAATGATATGTCAACTGCTCAAACGCCTTCATCTTCGTCCAATTTACTCTCACCACCAACACCGGGACAGGCCCCACCGGCCTCCAGAACATCAAACCCTCCACCAGCCGAACCCTTGGCCTCTGCCTCGCCTGCCCGAAGCCCATATCTGACGAGCAGCCCATCCTGGACCCGGTTACGTACTACACTCCAATCATTGCACAAATATGCAGTGGTATTTCCGATCCTCCAATCCGCCATTGATTCTGTTATTTCTTGCACCGACGTGATGGAGGTATATATCTTCTGTTGCATCAGATCAAAGCCGGGAATTACTAATAAATTCTGTAGATGACCCTTATACATCCAGACGACTACGAAGACCTGGTGTCCGAGCTCAAAACGATCAGTGAATTTTTGATACGTTACCTGCAGCAATCAAAAGCGTCCCAAATATCTGAACTCATTGAAAGGACTGCCATGTGAGTGCGATTGCCACGTTGACTTGCGATTGCTCAAAATATGAGTAGGGTTATTGAAGAACAGGCGAAGCAAATTAATGACCAACGAGGTCGTGAGATAGGAGGGGATTTGATCGAGGCGAACCACGATATCGCGGGACTTTTAAAATGCTACCGATGCATTCAAGCCTCATTTTGGCAGCTCCAGGTGAGTATGGGAAATGCAACCTACTTTGTAGTATAGATTAATAATCGGAAATGGGAAGGCGAATGCTATGCTGAGTTCGGATATCATCGGGGATCCATTAGCGGTATGCCCACGATTCTACGTTTACTAGATTTTCAAGTTCATATGCTCAAGTAGAATAGCCGACTTGAGGAAATCAACCCAGCCAAAATAGCAAATTATGACTCCTGGCTATCTACCGAGACAAATCGACGGACCTGTACCAAAAACACTCGGATCGCCGTACTACTTGAGCTCGACAGTTGGTCCTGCAATCCCAACTCTTCGAATATCTATTGGATGACTGGAATGACTGGCACTGGCAAGACCACCGTTGCGAGCACATTTTGCGAAACATTGAAGAAACGGAAGCAACTGGTAGCGAGCTTCTTTTGCACCCGCACCAAAGCTGAGTGCCGGGATGTGAGCCGAATTATACCGACAATCGTCTACCAACTCGCGCGCTACTCGCTGGCATTCCGATCAGCGCTGTGTCGAATACTAGCGAGTGACTTCGACATTAGTATGGGGGCGATATCCATGCAATTCGAGAGCTTGCTACGAGACCCGATTCTGAAAGTCAAGGATGCGATCCCGGAAAACCTTGTTGTAGTGATCGACGGACTGGATGAATGCGCTGACTCAAACAGCATTGGACTCTTCCTTGAGGTTCTATTCCGACGCAGTACAAATTTACCCCTCAAGTTTTTTGTGACAAGTCAACCCGAGACAGCCATCTGGCAGACGATGCAGTCCCAATCTTTCGGACCTCAGTCGGTATTCATCTCGCATGAGATCGAGCAATCATTTGTCCAAGCGGATATTGTGCTCTATCTGTCTGAGGAACTTAAATTCATGTCTCCGTCCGAAGTTCAAGTCCAGAAGCTGGCCGAGCTATCTGGCGGTCTGTTCATTTATGCAGCTACTGCAGCTCGATATATTCGGGCAGGAGAGGGCTTTGCGACTGCCCATGGGCGATTATCAACGATTCTAGAAACCAATTCCAAGTCGGGCAAAAGGCACGCGGACATTAACGATTTATACACAACTATACTAGCTGCGGCACTCGAGGAGAGGTTAGAAGATGAGAAGGATCTGATTCGACTTGTTTTGTGGACGACTTTATGTGCCTGCGACCCCGTGAGCGTCAAGACCTTGACAACTCTTGTAGCGGTCAGCGCCTCTAGCCTAGTGTTGACGGCATTGCAACCACTACAACCTGTAGTCTACGTATCCGAGAATGGCAACACCGTGACGACCTTCCATGCATCATTCTCCGATTTCATGTTCGACCAAGCCCACTCGTCACCATCCTTCTGCGACGAGGCAAAGCACAATCAATTCCTGGCTCGACGGTGTTTCGAAGTGATGAAGGAGCAGCTACGGTTCAATATATGCCATCTCGAGTCATCATTTATACGTGATAAGGATGTCAAGGATCTAGATGACCGGATCAAAAAATACATATCTCCCACCCTCTCGTACGCATGCCGGTACTGGAGTGATCACTTGCAACAGGCGGCCGCATCGCAAGAACTATTTTCTTATATTGACGAATTTCTATCAGACCGGTTTCTTTTTTGGATGGAAGTAATGAATCTGATGCATTGGATGAAGATAGGCACGAAAATGCTGTGTGTGTCGAAGTCGTGGCTCATGGTAAGCACCCCCATGCCAAGCAATTTCGCTGAGGAGCTAACTGTCATTGAACAGGCACATTCTGCGCCTCCCGACTTATCAGTGCACATCGAGGAGTCTAGAAGATTTATGGCCAACTTTATGGCAAACCCGGTCTCAGAGTCAACACCTCATATATACATATCTGCACTTCCATTTTGTCACCAACCAAGCTCTGTATTCGAAAAATTCAGGAAACAAACACGCGGGTTGGTAACTGCAAGAGGACAAGTGATTGAGCAACGAGAAGCAGCTCCTTTTGCCATTTGGAACACAGGCCGAGCAGCCAACTCTATCGCATTTTCCCCAGACGGCACCCGACTCGTTTTTGGAACCGATGAGGGAACAGTTACAGTTAAGGATGTGATTGACGGAAGGCTGATTGCTGGTCCACTCAAAGGACATGAACAGTGGGTGCTATCAGTTGCATTCTCTCCCGATGGCAAGCGCATTGCCTCTGGTTCTAGTGATTGCACTATCCTTGTCTGGAATGCCAACAATGGTATGCGCCTTGCCGGTCCATTTAGGGGGCACACCGATGCTGTCAAATCTGTTACATTCTCGCCCGACAGCGCTCGTATCATCTCTGGCTCCTGGGATCATTCTGTTCGTGTTTGGGGTGTGCAGGGTGGCATTCCAACCCTTGCTCCTTTCCTCGGCCATTCCAGGGCTGTGAATTCGGTAGCTGCCTCACCCGATGGCACACGCATTATTTCCGGGTCTGATGACCATACCATCCAGATCTGGGATGCACATCGGGGCACTCGTACCATTTCCCCACTTATAGGCCATTCCGACTCTGTCACCTCGGTGGCATTCTCACCTGATGGGACTCGAATTATCTCTGGGTCGAAAGATTGCACTATCCTTATTTGGAATGCAGTTGATGGTTCTCATGCTGCCAACCCACTCAAGGGTCATTCTGGCTTAGTTCAGTCAGTGACGTTCTCTCCAGATGGTGCACACATTGTTTCCAGCTCAGACGATACAACTGTCAGAGTTTGGAGTGCTGTTGACGGTACTCCTGTTGGCAACCCATTCAAGGGACACACGAAGCGAGTCTGGTCTGTGGCATTTTCCCCTGACAGCATATGCATTGCCTCGAGTGGCGACAATTCAACCATCCATATATGGAATGCATTTGCCAACAATTCCCCGAGTCTGCAATTGGGACACACAAGCCCCATATTGTCAGTTGCGTTCTCACCTGATGGGACACAGATTGTTTCTGGTTCTGCCGACCATAGCATTTGCATCTGGAGCGCCAATGATGGCTCACTAGTCACTAGTCCTATGCTAGGGCACACTGGCTGGGTTAGGTCAATAGCACTCTCACCTGATGGCAAACATATTGCCTCTGGCTCCAGCGATCACACCATTATAATATGGAATGCCCTGGACGGCTCTCGTATAGCTGGCCCGCTTCAGGGGCATACCAGTGGTGTGACATCAGTCTGCTTCTCACCCGATGGTACTCGCATTGTTTCCGGTTCTTTTGACAATACTCTCCGTGTTTGGAGTACACGTGACTACACCCTCATTGGCAATCCATTCAAGGGACACACCAGTGATGTTATTTCGGTGGCATTCTCTCCCAGCGGGAACCATATTGCCTCTGGCTCTTCCGATTTCACCATCATCATATGGGATGCCCTCAAGGGCACTCTATTCGCTGGCCCACTCAGAGGGCACAATAGCCGGGTTTCATCTGTGGCGTTTTCCCCCGACGGTATGCGAATTGTCTCTGGTTCTTTTGACAAAACCATCTATGTCTGGAGTGCTCATGACGGAACTCTCATTGCTGACCTATTCAATATACACAAAAACTCGATTATGTCCGTTGCCTACTCACCAGATGGCACGCAGATTGTCTCTAGTTCCGATGATGGCACAGTAGTTGTCTCCGACGCCAATAACGGCACTGTTGTTGCCGGTCCATTCAAAGGTCATACTGGTTATGTCTGGTCAGTGACATTCTCACCTGATGGTTTGAGTGTTGTTTCTGGCTCAGACGACTGCACTATTCGTGTCTGGGACGTACGCGGCATCACTTCGAATATCCATCCACCTGAACATGACCCCATCTCAACGAATTATCGGAAAAGGTTCATTCCTGCCCCCCAAATCACTGTTGACAAAGTTGGGTGGGTTACGAACCGGAATTCGAACCTGCTGTTTTGGGTTCCACCCGAAGTGGCTCAATACTTCCCACCGCTTCACAACACTCTGCTTATTCGACCTGAAGGGTCATTAGGAATTGATTATAAGGGACTTTTACTTGGTAATGACTGGCATCAATGCTACCGTACATGATATCTGTTGTTCCCGTACAAGTATTGCCGTGGTATATTGCCTTTCTTGTGTATTGTGATCTCTGGGTGTGCACGCAACTATTTCAATTGCTCTCTTTGTCATAATGCGATGAATTTTCATGAAAATCATTACAGTTATATATGTCTACAAATTAACCTCTAGAACCATCAACCAACAAACTTGCTTGCTAGGCCAATTGCCCCGCTAAACAGTAGCATCCGAACAAATCTGGCGGCAACCCCTCGATCCCCATCCTCTTGGTCCTGTGACCCTCTTGTGGCGAATTCATCCTAACTTGTGCACTACTAGGGCGTTGTACTTTAACCCCAGAGACCGGCCGGAACATAAAAGTGTTCCCGCAGGTCTGACCGCCTTGGGCCAAAGAATTCCAAGTCGGAAGCGCAGGTTCCAAACAAGATCTGAGTCTTCATCATCGAATACACCGGTGAAGATGGGTCGTATGGGTAACAAAGACGGGGTTTACATTCGGCCAGGTGGATGTTTGGGTTGAGCTTGTAATGTAGACCAGTTGGCGTTGTTGCTCGGGCTAGGTAGAGGTGAAGATGTCGCGGTCCGGTTACACTGTCGATTAGGCTGCTGAAGGTCGAACGTTGGAAATAACAGCACTCGAAGAATTAAGACGTAGAGCTGGCGGTCGATGCGATGCTGAACAAATCCAGAGTAGTAGAATTCAATTCGGGAAATGTTCTCGCTTGTAGGGTTCGTTCGTTCGTAAGAGGGTCAACCTTGCTGGTAATATCCCTAGGGGTGTCTGATAGCATCGGCCATTCGGTAATATCATTCAAGGCCTAAAATTGGACTTGCCTGTTTAGACTCCCAGAACCTCCTAGATTGCGGCTCGAAATGCATCGAGGTCACCCAAAACCTAGCCCCCGTCCCGGCCAACGCTTCCAATCTGCCTCGGGCGATTTTCCTCCTCTTTAAACTGACCCAGTTGCTTCTAGTGCTGGCAGTAATGGCGATTGTTGACTTTTCGTGTGGGTGAGCTCAGTAGGAATCGAGGAGTTGAGTGTTGTTGAGAATCACAGGTTATCCCGCAAAGAGAGAAAGGAGTGTTGAGAGTGACGATTAGAGGGCAACAACCGTCGGCAAATCGTCCCGTGCTCGTAAGCACGGATTTGCTCGTGAGCGCTCGCGAGCCCCCAGGAACACCCCAAAAGCGCGCAGGAGCACCAATGAGCACGCACGAGCACCAGGTCAGTCGATCCGGTGTGGACGATGTCGAGTCTTTGCCGCCCACTCTTCCCCATGACGACATGCCAGAAGGGCGTTTTCCATTCTAGTCTTAGACGTTGATGATGACGTTGGCGCTTAGGGTTGATTGATGCAAACATCAGTGACTGACTAGGATACGTCGAGGGCATGACAACCACTGGGATATTTAAGTGTTGTTCGATTATCATTGCACGTGTAAAAGCGGGAATCAAGCTTTATAGATTTATTCAATGCATACATCCAAGTTCAAAACAAGCTCGATAAAACCTAAGCGACATTGTAAACAATTTTTTCAGCGCTGACCTTCCCCTCGCGCATATACTGGAATCCGCCGTTCACAGCCTCTAGTCCACCAGGCCAGAGCTTGATTGGATTGGACCTAATCTTTCCTGTTGCGATCAATGCTTCCAGCTTGGGCATCCAAGAAGCCATGTGTGCGCGGTCCTCGGCTGAAGCGGGGTAATGGATTCCCGACCAATCGAATGCTCGACCGAGAGAAGTATACAAAAGCGTGTCTGTATGCGTACGGAGGACCTTAGTATTGATAAATATGGCATAGTTATACGTTCGTACGCTGGATCACAACATCCTTGCGAAGTTCCTTCGCTTCTTTGCTTGGCAGAAGCACAACTTCAACTTTGCCAGGTGTAGTACCTTCAGGAGCTGGAGCAAGAGCCAGCACACAGGTATCCGTCGTGTTTCCTTCGCTAATCGTGTCAAATGCGAGTTTGAGCGAGTTTCCAGTCGCATTTTGGATTTGCTCAACTAAATCGGGAGATTTGTACTGTTTGGGCAAAGTTAAATATATATCGTGTGCTGATTCAGTCGATACACTTACATCGATGACGATGTCGGCACCCAGCGACCTGAGCAAGTCAAAGTTCTTTGGCGAGGTGGTAGTTATGACCTTGTAGCCCGACAGTTTTGCGAGTTGAGTTGAAAATAGGCCAACTGAAGCTGTAAAAACCTGGTGATTAGCTGTCCCTCTATGATCTTTGAGTGATCGGGCTTACAGCTCCCTCCGTATATCAGGATCTATTTTAGATGTAAGTAATAGTCACAGTTAGAAATTCAATGTAACGTACCCATTCACTCTTCTGAGAAGCAGAGAAAGGTTCTTCAAGTCCCATGCGATGGTAGAACGCTTGAATGCCTGTCCAGAGTCTTGAAGACTAGATTTAGACCAGATAAAAAGAAGTAAATGAAAGCAACATACGCGCAATTCATAGTTGCTGCTTCCTCAAAGGACAACAAGCTCGGAGAGAACTTCCAGACGAGATCAGAGTCAGCCTTGACGTATTGAGCAAATGCCCCCCAGTCTTTATCTTTTCCTATTGAAAATTTAAGTACTAAATTTACACGTTGATTAATTAGCCTCACCTCCGTGAACGAACCCAGCAACCGCATCTCCGAGTTTGACCCCCGTAATAGAGTCGGAACCCAACTTTACAACCACTCCCGAAAAGTCGCATCCAATAATGGTATCGACGGCTATCACCAAGAGAATGGTTGATTTTTCCATAACCCATTTAAGCGACTATGACTTACGGCTGACAAAATCAGCGTCTAGGAAAGGAGACAGCAGTTAGTCAAGATTGGAAAGATTACTAGCTGCCTACATACGTTTCCAGTCCGTAGGGTTCTGTGCGATAGAATGCACTTTAATAAGGACTTGATTACTTCCGAGGGTTGGGATTGTTACATCATCCAACTTGAGGTCTTTTCCCTAGTCAAGTCGCAATATCATCAACAACTCACACAACGACTTTACTTCGAATGTACCAACTTTCTGAACGGTCAAAGCCTTCATAGTCTGAGGCAACTGAGACATTTTATGAGAGTATGAAGAGTTGGTTTGACTAGTACTTCAGTTGATGAGTTGAGGCTGCAAGTCGAGGTCGTATTTATACCTCAGCACTCGACCGCAGTTGGGATGTGGAGGTGAATTCGATCGTGATTTTTGGCTGAGAAATGTTTATTACACATCGGGTAAGGTTAAGTGGTAATACGCTTGAGGTTGTGGTGGTTGTTCTCCGAAGGAACTATGATTAGTCACCAATCCGGGCACAGCCACTAAGAATGGACTGTGAAGTCCGATCAGAGTCTCGGTAAGAAAATCATACTTATAATAATACTATTATTACATTTCTCCGTCCGAAATCGACTTCCAGGCGCTCACAACATCAGGCTCTGTGTCCATTATGCATGTTTAAATTTCTCCCCCCAAATTACCATCGGATGTAAAGAGGGTGGCTTTGTCCGCCCCTAATCCATGTGTGAGCTCACAAACATTAACACCCTCAAGATATCTGCGTATAACTGGCCTATTATGTGTACATTATCGATATCATAATATTTAAAAACTAAAATGCCTAAATACGCAGTACGCGCAACAACAAAACACCAACAGAAGAGATAAAATACAAAGCGGGTCAAAGCGTCATAGATATATTTTGAAGCATTGACATTAGGGTTGGATAGTATGGTCTTTTTGGGCTACGGGGCACTGCTTCCCACGCCGGAGGGCGTGTGTTGTCCTCGAAGAGGTGCCGACCTCACTGTCCAAAGTCGCATCCAAGCCCTGTTTGAAGAATGCAATCTCCATTTGACAGGCGTACTGGAATAGAGCATTCCATCTCGCCACGGTATCCAGATCTCGGCTTCCTGGATGCTCACTCAAAAACTTGTTGGTTGTGTCTGGGCACCCATTGTTAAGCATTAGACATGACGCATGAGAACAATAAACATACTCCGACGTCTTTGAGCACTCGCTTCCGCATCACTAGCCGAGTTAGGCTTGATCCAGTGTTCGAAATAGATCGTAGCTGAAAAAAAACGGAATTTATCTTATTAGTATTAGGTGCTCCAGAAACTTAAAGACATACATTTGTCCAATGAGGTGCTCATCATCAGCCTGTAAGCGATTTCGTAGTAGCCCTAAAGATAGTTCGGATTAGAAATCCACCACATCAAAAGGCAAATATGGCACCATACCAAGAGACACGGCAATTGCATCACTTGAAGACTACGTACAAAGTTTAGCCTTCATCGAGCAGGAAAACCCACTACCACTTACTCGATGTAGTCTCCTGCAAGGAGCCCGTAGTTGAGAAAGTCCATGTACTTTGCGGTGGCTCTCGTGGGTCTCGTTTGTTCAACGTTTGGTATGCCTAACTGTACGCAGGCTTGGCGCTGGAGTTCGGCATATCCAATAGTTTTGCCGATTCTTGGGGCCGCTTGGGCGCTGGTTCCTCCCAGGTCGGGTTTGAAGTAAGAACCATATTTTAACCCAATACAATCGCGGAGATAAAGGTAATCTTGCTGTAAGGCATCAAGCAAGCGGACGCTCTTAGTCATTGACCTTGGACACGTAAACCAAGTTCCAACTCACCGCCATGTAGACGTTGAACCCAGCCCTACTGGCAGTGCCTTTAGCCATTTTCTGACAGAATTCATTTTTGAGCAACTCTTCCCATATGTCGCCAGCGTTCTTCATGAATTCTCCAACAAAATCTCTACTGTATAATAGAGTTAGCGTCGACCTGTTGGGCTCCCATATTATCAACTTACATTTCGGGCTCCTGGCTTAGCTGTTCGGGCGAGCTACCTTGCACTGGTATGCATATGGTTTGCGAGTGTCTGATATATTTAATATATCGGTCGATATCAGCACCAATTTCAACAAATCTATGAGAATAGGTTTGGCGAATCGCAACGAAGCTAGAACAACCTTGACCCACCGCCTCTCAGACAACTTTTCCTGCCTGAGCCCGAAATTTTGTGAGTTCGGGTCCAGAGACCATACCAGCGAGCCGACCAAGTTCAACCGTGTCTCATTGCCGCCGAGATCATCCCACTGGATAATCAACCCTGCTCTTTGATTCTCCCGAATGACTAGCAGAATCTGTTAACGGCGTGTTGAAAATCAGACTGGATCGCGACGCGCACCATGACAAGTTATGAGCAATGCGATTGGGTTTTCGCTCGACGTGTATCTCGTGATCAAATTCTTTATCAGGTCAATATGGATTTCATCATTGTTGGCATTAACCTCTGTGGACAAATTGGGTCAGCATCGAACGGTTCGACCGAGGCAATAATAAACATGCCTGGGATAACGACAAAATTCAATTTAGGAAGCCCTTCGCCGGATATTTCGACAACCACAATTTTGCTTATTGAGTCAGCACTCCTTGTTCTCCCATTCGGCGAGAGACCTCCAGTCGGGGAGGTATCGACTTGTAGACGCGATGTGGCAAGTTGGATGTGCGCCTCAAGCTTATTCTGATCTACTATTTCGAATTCATAATCTGAAGCGCCGTCAGGGTGCTGCCTCGGAACTGAAAAATGGCAATTACCAGGAGCGTCTTCGGGGTAACCACGATACACACGCGCCTTCCAAGGCCGTTTTTCAGGCTTCGAGCGAAATACTATTGGACAGCTAGTTGGGAAATGATGCTCCAAGTGAGCAGCGATAGCCACATATGCGCATATTCAACCCTAAATACCTTGTGTCACTAGTACTCTCAAACGTGGGACACGAAATGATCTGCCGGAATACTCTCAGCATAAAGTCATGCAAACGGTGACGTTGAACCAACTTACCCGGTTCAATATTTTAACCAAGGATGATTGCGGGCCAATACATACTAATGTCGGGAGCTCTGGATGTTCTTCCAGCCTAGGATTGAGGATTCAATTGGCGCCTCAGCTAGCCGTATGAATGGAAACTCACCCCAACTTCAAAGAAAAAGAAATTGCCTTCAAGCTATCTAAGAAGTCGAGCCTCGCCGCATGCGCATTTTTACCCTTGGTCGCGTCAGGATACCCCTCAGTGACTGTCCCCACCCCATCAGGCCAGGAACGGGACATGAATGCAGTAGATACCAAGTGTCGGGCAGCGCACACAGTAAGTTGACTTTCTCCTAGTAAAGTTTTGAGAGACCTTTTCTTCAAGTGTGAATTGAGCGGGAACAAGGCGAAGGATAGCTGGCGTGCGGGTCCTTTAATTAGCGCACTCAATGTGGCTGTGGCAGCCACAAATGGTAATTTGAGCTGCAGACCCTTTGGACGCAATAGCCATGGCCACATGATAGATCGCTCCTCCACAGCAGATTATGGTATTGCCTTTGGCTTAAATAGTCATATTCTGAGGCTTGTGGCTTCCATCTTCTTTGCCATGAATGCCCCATATGCCCCATTGTAAAGGGGCGTCACGAATAGGCTCGTCATTTCGTTTCCACCCCGTTCCCTCATACATGTTGACCATAGGCCAGAAATAAAAGAGATTATTACTAGTTCTGAACGTGCTCCCGGAGCAGACATTTCAGTATTACTGTGGCAGCATAAAACCTCGCATTGTGAGAACCCTACTCGCAAAAACGGTGTTCTACCTCTCTTGGGTCTCCCCGCGCCCCAAGCCTAGTGTGCCCCTTGATTGATATAAAAGTGGCCTTATGACATTACATAGCGATACTATGACCAATCTGGGCGGAGAATCGTGACCAGGTACTGTGCCCGTCGCTTCCAACGTTGACTCTTCTCTTTGACACCTGAACAGCCATAAGTGTGTTCTCTAACTTCTGACTCACTTCTTCCTGCCAAATATCTCGGGCACACGACCTGCATATTCTAGACCTCATTCTCAATTTGCTTCGGGCGCCGCCATGCACACTTCTTGCCCCTGGCTAGCTAAGTACAAGCGCTACGAGTTCCTTTTATAGGGTTTACTTACTTATAGGGACTCTAGACCCAGTAATAAAACTTGTTCCAGAAAGGTTCTATAGAATACTCGAGTCAGTAGGGCTGGGCCGTAAACTCGAAGTTTCTCGTTGCCCAGTTTAAGACCCGAATAAGCGCTGTGCGGTGCTTTGTCCACAGAGTTGATTTGTCATCATGGAATTCGTAATTTAATAGAATCAATTTCAAATAGAACGTTAATGATTTATCTCAAACGTCCTTGCCCGCATTGACCTTTCTCTCGCGCATATACTAGAGACCATTATTAACAATCGCTAGCCCACTAGGCCAGATACTAGATAATTTAAGTCTGATCTAGCCCTGGACAACCAGATTATTTAGCATAAGCATCCAAGGGGCATGTAGTGCACAATCTTCAACTGAAGTAGAGACGTAGCTCCAATATTTTAGATACAGGGAGAATATACCAAGAGGAAAGTTATCAAAACCAGGTCAGGGCATCCTCATATATTAAAGTGATGGAATGGGGTCGGAGGGCGTCATGTTCTGGATTACAGAATGCTGCTTTCCACGCTCTCTGACGTGACTGGTGCTCGAAGATGAGCTTAGTGCGATCCCCACAGCTGTATCCAATCCCTGCTTAAAAAATTCGATTTCCATCAGGCAAGCATATCGGAACAGGGCGTTCCACCTTGCTATAGTATCCTGATCCTCCTTTCCGGGATGTTCGTTCAAAATCTTGTTGGTTAGGTCTAGCACTTGTAGTTGGGTTTCGAGCTGGTGTACATGGGTAATAAACACACCTTGACGTTTTTGGGCACTTGTGCCTGCTTTGGTGACCGAGTTGGGCTCGATCCAAAGTTTGTAATAGACTGTAGCTAAAAAAATGTGTTCATTTCGTTGGTATCGGGGTCTCCAATCGTAACCCTAACGAGATACTCACTTTTGTTCACCGGGATGCCTCCTGTCAGCAGCCCGTAAGCTATCTTATAGTATCCCTAGAAATATACCACATAAGAAATTCGCCAGATGGTTTCCCGGGAAATATGGTGCCATACCAGGAGACACGGCAACTGCATCACCTGAAAGCTAGTTATAAAATTCAACTTTTGTCTGATATGCTCAAACTAGCTTATACTTACTCGGCATAGTCTCCTACGACAAGCCCATAAGTGAAAAAATCCATGTATCTTGTGGTGGCTTTCATAGGTTTCGTCTGTTTGATGTCTGGAATACTTAAGTCCAAGCAGGTTTCGCGCTGGAATTCGGCATAACCGACAGCCTTGTTAATACTTGGGGCCGCTTGGGCGCCGGCCCCCTCTTGATCTTCCAATTTGAAGTGAGAACCGTATTTGAATCCGATGCACTCGCGAAGATACAGGTAGTCTTGCTGTGAAAAGCCGATTAAAGCAGATGGGTATTCTTGGTCATTTACTTCGATCATATAAATCCAGTTTCAGCTCACCGTCATATAGGTTTTAAATCCACTCTCGCTGACGGTATTGTCGGCCATTTTCCGACAGAATTCATTATTAAGTAATTGTTCCCATAATTCAGCAGAGTTCTTCATGAACTCTTCAACAAAATCCCTACTGGGGGATATCGATATCGTCAACGTTGCCTCTCTGCACTTTTAAATAATTGGCTTACATTTCGGATTCCTGGCGCGGCTTTTCGGACAAATCAACAGTTTCCTTAATCGATGCAATGTATTCATTAATTGTAGCGTTAATTTCGGTGAATCTAGCACAGAAGCTTTAGTAACTTAGATCTCAACAAAGCCGGTCCAATTTCAACTCACGGGCTCCCAGACATATTTTCTTGCTTGAGCGCCAAGCTCTGTGACCCTGGGTATAGGGCCGACCATATTAATGAACCGGCCAAAGTCAACTGTGCCTCGTTGCTGTTAATATCATTCCGCTGAATAATCATTCCTGCTTTTTGATTCTCATGAATGGCTGGCAAAATGTTTTAGGAGCGAATTCTATTTTGGGATAACGCACACACCATGACACGAAGTCAGGAATAAGGCGACCGGGTTCTCACTCGACGTGTATTTCATGACCATGTTCTTTATCAGGCTAATATGAGTATCGTCGTTGTAAGCATTAACCTCTGAGCAGAGTCAGCATCAAAGTAGACAACGGAAGGAATGATGGCCATACCCGGGGCGATCACAAAATTCAATTTAGGGAGCCCTTTTCCAGATACTTTAACGACCACACTTGTATTCGTAAAGTTTAAACTCCTCGTTCCTACGTATGTTGAAGGATTCACCGTCAGGAAAGTACGACGATCGACTTGTGGATTCAGTGCCGCGAGCTGTGCTTGACGCACACGTGTCTCCAGCTCAGTTTGGTCTACTATTTCAGCACCTAGGTTGATGTTCCTGTTAGGCTACCAACAAGAAGCCTAAAAGTGACAAGTAATTTACCAAATTGAGTCCCTGTGCCGCTTTGAGAGCCTTCAGAAGAGTCATGAAATACATGTGCCGTCCAGGGTTGGTCTTCAGCTGCAGGCTTTGATCGAAACTCGATCGGACAACTATATAAAAATAAAAATCCTAATAAGCAGGAGGAGCCATATGCGCACATAATTAATTTTAGAATACCTTGTGCCATTTTCGAATAGTATGGGAGATGAAGTGAGCTATCATGATTAAAATTCTCTTAGCGTGGAGCTGTGTCACCGATAACTCAACGTTGAAGTACTAACCCTGTGTAACATATGGATCAACGGTACCGGTGATTGACTCGCACTCTGTATTCCAACGCATATTAATGTTGGCAATTCGGGGTATCCTTTGAGTCTGTAATTAGTTGGGTTAGACTTCAGCTAGTCGTAGGATCGAAGACCCCACCCTAATTGCAACGAACTAGTAATTTCTCTCAAATTATCCAGGATCTCGTATCCTGTCGCATTTTCATTTTCCCTCACGCTAGGATATGTATCACTGGATAGTTCTGTGCCGTCGAACTGGGCGGATATCGGAGTACTAGTCCCAGAGGTTTCACAAGCATCGATATCGGGTGGTAGGAAACTCAAAGTACATTGGGTTACTTCAAGCGAGAATATTAGAGGAATTGGATCTGATGAATATGAGTTGGAGAGGCATAAGGCGAGGTGTAAAAGGCCAAATAATGTTATCAGATGGTACAAAGCCATGGCCGGCACGGGGCCTTGACAGAAAGATGGTCGGGTTAAAACACTTGAATTAGCGCGCGCTCGTCCCGATCAATAGCACGTGTTGGGGGACCGCATCCCTCTTTTCTATCTTCAACTCACTAGCTTCGTTGACTTGGCTTTCGGACGTCCCCACGAGTCCAGATTTTATTATCGCCCCCCCCCCCTCCTCACGCTTTTGCGACCTTTATCAGCCACATGACCCACTTCTAGATCTCGGTCTCGGTGCGGTGCACCGGGCACCCAACTTCCGGCTTGGCACACGCGTTAGATGCCCATTTATGAGGTATGAAGACTTGAGGGGTGATACTCGATCTAGGAAGAGATACATATAGTAAGGTGCCCGAGTTTGTTAAGGCAGGCCGACGAGACTCGAAGAATGCGATATTGATGTATTTACCCTTTGAAATTCCCTTATCAGTCGAGGACGAGATAAGCTATGATTAAGATTATTTAATTTCAAGATATTCTAGATGGCTCTAATTGATGTTGTACACTATCTTCTCCGCGCTGACCTTCCCCTCGCGCATGTACTGGAATCCGTCGTTCACAGCTGCCAGTCCGCCGGGCCAGAGCTTGACTGGGTTGGCCTTGATCTGACCCGCAGCCACCAACTTCTCCAACTTGGGCATCCAAGAAGCCATGTGTGCACGGTCCTCGGCCGAGGCAGGGAAGTGTATATTTGGCCAATCAAATGCCCGGCCAAGAGCAGTATAAATGAGCGTGTCTACATTCGTGAAAATAATGTCATTACAGGCGAGCGAGTTGTGGCACTAATAGGGACTCACGCTGGAACACAACATCCTTGTGAAGCTCCGTTACTTCTTTCTTCGGCGGAAGTACAACTACGACCTTGCCGGGCGCGGCACCCTGAGAGGCCGGACCAAGCGTCTTCGCGCAGACGGTTTGCGTGTTTGCTTCGCTAATAGTGTCAAATGCAAACCTAAGCGAATTGCTGGTTGCATCTTGGATCTGCTTGACCACGTCAGAAGATCTGTACTATTGAAGCAATGTTAGATGTGTGTTCGTCGGTAACTTGGCTTACACTTACGTCGACGACAACATCAGCGCCCAGAGACTTGAGCAAATCAAAGTTCTTCGGCGAAGCTGTGGCTATGACCTTGTAGCCCGATAATTTTGCGAGCTGGGTCGAGAAGAGACCAAGCGAAGCTGGAAAAATGTTCAATCAGCCGTTGATGTAAGGTTTGTGTGTCAACGAACGCACAGCTCCCTCCGTATATCAGAATCTATTCCTGCGTGAGTATTAATCACACTCGGGCAAGTAGTTTGACTTACCCATTCGTTCTTCGGAGAAGCAGAGAAAGGCTCTTCGAGTCCCATGCGAAGATAGAGCGCCTGAACACTCGTCCAGAGCCTTGAAATTATTATTAGATTATGTAATGACGTCAGAACAAATCAATGCAGATACGTACGCGCAGCCCATGGTCGCTGCTTCCTCAAAGGACAGCGAGCTCGGAGAGAACTTCCAGACGAGGTCCGAGTCGGTCTTGACGTACTGAGCAAACGCTCCTCGGTCTTTATAGTTACCTATCGAGAGATGTTAGTCTTGTCTTGAGACCAATATTAGCTAAGCTCACCTCCATGAACGAACCCAGCAACTGCATCCCCAACCTTGATCCTTGTGATGGAACCAGATCCCAGCTTTACAACTGTCCCCGAAAAGTCGCATCCGATAATATTGCCGATGGCTATTATCGAGGAAGATATTAGGCTCCATACAAAGAGTCCGAGCCGGCTACTCACGGCTGACAAAATCAGTATCTGTAGGAAAGGATAACGATCAGTTGGCGTGAGAATTTAGTTACCAAATCTCTACGTACGCTTCCAGTCTGTGGGATTCTGTGCGATGGAATGCACCTTGATAAGGACGTCGTTGGTTTCGAGGGAAGGGACTCGGATTTCGTCGACCTCTACACGCTTTCCCTAGCCAAGGCGCAGCGTTCATCAGTGAATAGTGCGACAAAGTAGTCAAGATTCACTAACCTCTTGAACAGTCAATGCCTTCATGGTCTGGGGCAGTGGAGACATCTTGCGCGAATGAGAGTTGAGTTGATTAGAGAGGTAGTTTGGTTGGTGGTGAGTCGCATGGTGGAGCCTTTATATTCCTCGTAAGGCCACCCTGGTGATGTGAAGGTGGAGGTGAGGAGGCTGTAGATCATGTGCGTTGGCTGAGAAATGTCTATTACACATCGGTTATAGGCTTGAAAGATGATGCGGTGTTCGTTTTCCGGACCCTTAAAGGCCAACCATCATTGCACAGCCACCAAATCCCATTTTGATAGCTTCAGTTGAGACGCCTCCACTGGCTGCCCCAATACGCAGATGTGTAGACTACTATTCTATGCTAAACTGTCGACACATACAGAGATTCTTAGTGATCACGAAGAATGCACTTGTATACATGTGTGGATCTGCAAGCCTTTCACTTGAAGAGCGAGACCGTGACGTCAACGCTGGTCTCTTAGTTAGTTTACAAGTCGATCGTCATTGTTCTGGAAGTTAATGTTTAGAAATTCAGTTGCATTGCGTGACCAGGTTCGTCCATACCGTGAGTTGACACATGAGGACATTTTCATTGCATCGTTTCGTCAATTTGTCCTCCGAAACGCTCGCCCCTTCCCCTCATATGCATCCAGGCATATTCTTATGATCGGGTGTCCACGCCGCAAGGCAAGCTCAATTCGCTGGCACCCATGCCCATCTCTCCAATACCCGAATTCGAAAACGATCTCCCCGGGAGTTGTGTTTCGTTCAGTCCGGCCGTTCCGGGCTCACTCACTGCCAAGCGAACAACTTGTCCTGCACATCGCCGAGCTACCCAACGACGATAACATGACAAAACGATAAGTGCTCCGGCGTTTATTATTTATTCGCCATCTCCACGGGCTCGCCTTCTTGAGGTCTAGCAATGACTGGCCCACTTGAGTGACAAAGTTATAGCCGACTTCACGATCCGATCATCCTGCCTGATGTGACCACCACCTCGGGCATTAAGGCGGATATCCGAACACCCGCATGTTCTTCTTTGATACCGGCGGCTCCCCATCAATCCGAGCACATCAGGAAAACCTGCAAAAGATTTAAATCTAGGGGGTTGCATTATGCATAGTTTCAAAGTACTTTGAAGAATCTAGGAGGATTCACAGTGCTTTGAAGAATGTGCAAAGATTCTAACTACTTTAAATCTTGTCACATTTTGCAAAGTGGTTTGCAACAAGGTGGGGAAATCCAAAGTACTTTACCCAAGATTTAAAGCACTAAAAAATCTGTGAATAATCACCAAATAACCCTCAAATAACCCTCAAATAATCACCAAATAATCACCAAATAATCACTAAATAATCCTCAAAAAATCACCAAAAAATCACCAAAAAATCCTCAAAAAATCACTAAAAAATCACTAAAAAAGCACCAAAAAAGCACCAAATAATCATGAACAATTCCTGTCAAAACTCAATAAAAATAACATTCAAACATATAAAAAATCAATCTCAAATTTACCATATATAGCAATGAAAATAATACATTTTTTCAGGTTGATTTGTTTCGAAAATTTTCCTTTTTTGGCACAGTTTATATACCTTGTATGGTATGTATAATTTGAAATTTCGATCAAAATTCCGATCCAGCCATCAATTTGTCATCCCCTTGTGACCAACCTGACTAAATGCTATAAAATGCCCCCAGGGGGGTGTGTGTGTGCAAGCTTGGGTGGTGTGCTGCAGTGTCAAAGTGACTTTAGCTGCAAAGTCCAGGTCATGTGACTATTTGGTCATGTTTGGTCATGTTTGTCTGAAATTTTTTTTTGCTGTATATGTTTCTTGGGATGGTGATTATTTGGTGCTTTTTTGGTGCTTTTTTGGTGCTTTTTTGAGGATTATTTGGTGATTATTCAGAGATTATTCAGAGATTTAAAGCACTATAAAGATCATTAAGGGTGGTTTTAAAGTACTATACATACAGTGGATTGTTTAAAAGTGTTGTAAAACAGGGGGGGTTGCATTATCTGCTTTTGGTGCTTTAAAGCACTTTGAAGGCCTTTACAGCTGAAACTGTTTTTCCTGATGCAAATATCACCGTGCCGCGTCAATCAGGGGTGCAATATATTTATCACACTCCTTGGCCAATTGGGCTGACAGGTTCGGCGGCCCGGACACTCATTTGGAAATTATCGGCGTTTATGTGCTTTGTCAGTGCGGAAGACTCCACCCCTCCGCTCTTCGGGATGTTATTCTGTAATTCCAAACATTGAAACTAAGAGGGGTTTCATAAGACTTGTATGTTTTGATTCATTTTATGTTAAGTCGGGCCGGATAGACACCAACGTTAACCAAAGTCAAACTCCGCTAAACAGCCACACTTAAACAAAACGTCCGATTTCACCAGGATCTCTAGCTACGGCTTCAATCTTCTGGGTATTTCTTAGAGATTTATTGGTTAATTTTGTACTTTATTAATGGAGTGACATCAGGTTTAGAGGGTAGTGGGTTGGGATAACTTTGCGCGCTCACGCCCTTGCTTTTTTAGTCGGGTGGGCTCAACACAGTAATGTATCGCTGCCAGATCTAGAAAGAAATGGTACATCGAATCGTTATTGGAGTTCCCACAATATAGTCATGGTACGCCGGTTGAAGGTTCATATTATCCACTGAAAGATGTATTTTCAGCCTGTGGGGAAATTCGTAAGGACCTTGGAGATGTGGTATCAGAGCTCAGGTATAAGCCCTGGGTCCCAACAATGAGTCTGAGGTATTTTTCCCCCCCTCTACACGTAGAAAAGTAACTTTATCACTTGCGTCGATTAGATCTAGTGCAAGAGTGATTTAATTCTACATCTGGGAAGCATACCTACCTGCCATTGATATACGTGTTTACCTTTATATAATTGTCAATATCCCTAGGTTTCAGGCCAACAAAAGCACCAGAAGATGGGTAGCTTGAACAAGTTTATACATTTATTTCAGTTGTGAACAATTTTCAAGCTGTCGGTTACAATGACGGGTCCAGCTCCATGGGTCAAGTTACGATCGCCCTTACAACCCCTGTTTAAAGAAAGCAATCTCGTTTTCACAGCCCTCCTTGAAGAGCCCATTCCATCTCTTAATATCATCATCCGTTGGTTGGGAGTGGTCCAGAATCGCATTAACCGTATCTAAACATTTGAAGTTAGCTGTTTAGTGGGTCACACGAATTTGAAATCAATCGTTATACTTCGATGGCTTTGATCGCTTATTTCGGCTTGCTTTGTTGAGTTAGGCCTAATCCAGAGCCAATAATACAATTCATCTGGATTTCTCAATTCAGCCGTCTTTGAGGGAGTTTATAACACGGCGAGCACTTACTATTTGGGATGTCATCACGTTCATCCCTGGCCTTCCTCAGTTTTGAAGCAATTGCGTAGTAGCCCTGGAGAACAGTCATATGCTATTTAAGAGACGCACTGATCATATCGAAACGTAAGCTAAACTCCTTACCAGAAGGCATGGCAGGAGCATCACGTGGGGGCTAGATTCAAAACAGTCATTATCCGTGCAAACCCAAATAAACTATTGTATACTCAGTGTATTTTGTTCCCGGATCCTGGGTTTTATCATTGATCCATTTTATATAGTTTTTGGTGGTATCCCCAGGCTGCGTTTGCTCAACCTGCGAGTCAGTCATATCCAGATACTCAACGCAGAGACTTTTCTGGGATTCGGTATATCCAACGGCGCTGGAAAAACTTGCGGCTGCATTGGTGCTGCTCACTGTCGTCCAATCCTCCCTCTTAAAGTAGAGGTCGGATTTGTATTTGATGTAATTGCGCAGATAAAGATAGTCTTGCTGGGTGACATTTGACACGTAAAATTTTCTTATCATTAATATTGAGATCGGATGTGATAACTAGTTTCAACTCACCGTCATGTAATTTTTGAATCCCTCACTGGTGGCAGTGCCATCACCCAGTTTTTTACAAAATTCATTATCGAGTAGTGCGTCCCACGTTGTCTGATTGCTCTTGATCATGTCTCCGATATAGTCCCTTTAGCAGCATAATATCAAGGTTAACGATATATATGTCGTGATCTCAAATAGTTGAAATACTTCACAACCCCACTGCTTAGTTCCCTGAGTGAAATACCTTGGAATGGCACAGCGAGATCGATGCTTGTTTCGCTAAGCACCAGGTTACAACGGGCAGAGCCAAAGGATCCAGGATTGAGGTATGACCGGAGATCTACTAGAGCCCCCCTCGATGACGTCATGTTGGCAACTATGTTGGAAGTTCCGAGGCCGTGAGGGGTGGGCGAGTGGGGTGAGGAGTTGGTTCGGGTGGGGGCCTTACTATATGAATGATTGATCGGAACCCTACCAAATATCATCGTAAACCACGCACTGCTCATCACATATGGCATACATCAGACGTAGGATGTACTCACTGCCATAAACTGGTTACACTTTTACGGCGCTAAGGTGCTTATGAGAGCTTTTTGATCACCCAACAGTTGGCCGCGCAAGTGGGCCGCACTACTATGCATGGATCAAGGATTTTGGGATATCTTCGGACCACCAGAAACCAGATTTAGCGGCAAACTAGTCAAAATCTCTGGTTTAACTAATTATATGCGCATGTGCCTTCGACTTTAACGGAAATTGGGCGACCTAAAGGGTGACACTTGAAAATCACCTTGTATGCGCATTTCAAATTATCTATGAATTGATCCCAAGTTATGGTCTGATGAAAAATGTGTGTCTTGGGTAACTATATTGACGCTAGTCCCCGATACAGAACAGCTGAAGGGGGTCCCAACTTCTGGCTAGGCGCTGAAAGATGTGCATGTGGTGTAGCTTAGGTCCAACAACGGCCATATCTCGCGCCATATGTATAGATTGTAGCTATCAACGTGTATCTTGCAGACCTCTTCGTACACAGAGTTTGGCAGTGGTAGTATGCGGAAGGGGTGTTTTGTACCTAACACAAGGGAGCATCCTGTCCGAAGTTCTGGATTGTAACCGGTTACAAAAGTGAAAAGGTTCACGTGTCTTCGGATTTAGGGCTAGGCTGCCTGGATCTACCTGCATTTTCATATCTCGACCTACGGTTTACTACGGCGATGCTATGATTACTTCTGAAACTCTAGACGTTGAACAAGCTTTGAGATGGTGTGTCCTGGATACTGATACAAAGCATGACACGATACCCGAGCAGCAGCGGGCGTTTACGAACGCACGCACCTCGCAACGTGTGATGGGCGTGCAACGAATCTCAGAAAAGAATACGGGGTTAGGGGGAATCGGGGCTCGTTGCAGGCGCTCACATGATTCTGATCTGTATCGAGAGTACCCCTAATCAAAACTTCCGAATCGGGTACATCTGTCTGGCCCCATGCTTACCAGTGCTTAAGCACGCGCCTCTTTGATCTAAACTAACGGCGCTTTCAGCGCTGGAGCGGATTGGCGTCCAAACCCACACCAATTTAAGGTCAGAAGAGCGAAAGTCTTCGAAATTGATAATGTTAACCCGCATGCCAGACATCAGGTTTTCGCCTGCCTTGTAGACGCATGCGCAATACACAACGCACTGTATTTAACCCCTCCCCCCGATCGAACAAGTCCAACGCCAGTGGCTCCACTACCCATTCTTGATACACTTGTTGCTGTCTTCTTGTACTCCTGCTTCAAGTGTTGTAGTTCTCTGCCTCACACCACAGTCAACCTCCCTAAAGTTTACGAGGCGCCGGCTGGTTAACGTTCATCTAACGACATGGCAACTATGAAGCTTTTGATTGGCGCATTTAACCCCCAACCCTTTGACGCCAACTGCCATGACCTTCCAGTCGAATATATTTTCCTTAAAGCTCGGGCACTGGACATTGAACGTCCACTTGCTGGACAGAGGTACGGTACCTTGATTACCTGATTTCAAATTGATATAAACAACGCTGAGTTCACCCTGATTAGGTGGGATTTTGTGGGGGCGATGATCGCTAGTAACGCAGACCTATGGTCTAGTTTATTGAAAAATCGGTTCTGCCAAAAAATGGGCAAGGGTACCGCGAGGATGGAGGGGTTCAAAACTTACATGATGGTAAGTTCACAACACGTTAATACTTTTATTTTCAGTAATTCACACTTTCCGTTCGCTGCAGCAAGACTTCATTTATCTGCGGAACTACATCAAGTTCAAGTGCTATTATTATTTCAGGATGAGGGATTGGGCGAAGATTGCCAATGGAGCTGCCTCGGGCATCACCAAGGCCGTTAAGTATGCCACGGATCAGTATAACGTTTGTACCAAAAATCTGGGGATACCGAACATCGACGTTGACCGAGCGCAACCCCTGGAGGCCACTAGGATGTATATGGACTTTCTGATCGACGGCGTGATGAACGCGCACTATACCGAGTACGTGACAGCCTGGGTAGCGCCTTGAGACGTCGTCAGCTAATCATTGGCCTAGTATTCATGTCATCATGTTGCCGTGCCTCCTGGTAGGATGTACCCTGGTATCGGAGCGAATGGTTTACTTACCGAGCTTGTCTCTAGGGGTACTATGAGATCGCCCATAGCCTGGTATCGAATCCATCAACAAATACTAGTAAGTATTAGCTACAATCATGGAAATTTCCCGACCGACATGGCATGCCTGACATTCATCTAGGCACTAAATATTACGAGCTCTGGATCCAGCCCAACTCGACTGGAGCAGCAAGCATGCTAAGACATCGTGGTAAGAATTATACACCCTCGCGTGATCGTGACTCAGCAATCGCTCAATGGATGCTTACGTAAATTAGAACTGGTAAATGACGTCCTGAATCATCACATCGGGAACTGGGATCCGTCGACCTGGAAGAGATGGAATGTCCTATTCAGGTATGCTTGTCTGAGGGAAATCGCGTTCTTCAACATGGGACTATGATTTTGGCTCTGTAATTTTGCATCATTGTATTACCCGGCATATATGTATACATGTATATTACGATATTTAACTATTAACTTGAATGAATATTCTCGATATCCATCTCCAGATTGAGGGGTTTCCTATCGATGTAGGGTAGAACGTTGTTGTAATCCATATAGATCCATATTGAAAGTGAATCGTCTTCATCGATTTCATTCAACTATTATCATTGGACAAAAGCCCACAGCCTGGGAACAATCATATGCATCGGGTGAGAAATCACTTTTGGCCAGGCGGTCAACACGCCTGCGCCACACGGCGTTTTGGCTGCTGCTCCCAGGCCCCCAAGAACTGCAGATAAGCGCTCTCTCAGACTGATTCAATCACGTTGAAGTCAGTCAATTCAAAGCATGCGCATGCCTATGCCTGAGCGGACCGGCCAGGATGAACACTCCCAGGTTCAGAACGTACGTGCATCGGCAGATTGACAATAGGGGGAGTATATCTAAATAGGCATATCCCATATTATCGAATTGCTAGGCCCGGCGGTTTAAGATCTACAGTGCATACAAAGCTCCAACATTTATCAACGCATAGACCCACCCAGTCCAGCCTCAGCCCAGGGTCCGATCATCTGCTGCCATGACGCCGATATCGATCGCACCAGAAACATGCTCTCTTTGAACCACCAACTGGAAAGTCGTTCTAGGTATTCTAAAATAATCGCCATGACCCGCAGAACATATCGGTTATACGGGGTTTCACCCAGTATCTTAATGTTTACTACTTTCTTGTCTGCTCCTGTGAGCCTCTCCGTTTGCCTATTTGTCCGGGCTCTGAATCCACACACGTCTCGCGTGTAGAGTTTACTTCGTGCCATATAAAGTTGCGTCAACCCCATCACCCTCGATAGAATAACTCGCAGTTTAGGCATTCCCTACTCGTAATTTATGTATTTTTTCCCTAATATATATGACTAATGCTGTATGCGAAGTTTTGGCAAGCAAGCAATGATACTTACCTTTGGCTATGAGCTAGTTCAAATTAGTGTGATGCCGTTTATGAAGTCACGGATGGAGCGTTGAGACCCATATCCCAGAACTCGATCTCCATCCTAGTACAGTGCTCCCAAACCTCCTGCAACTGCGCAAATCGCCTCGCAGACGGCGGGTCCGCGGCTGCCCGGTTCTCCATCAAGTCTAGTGTCAAATGAATCGACGACCGTCAAACTGAACAACCGTACACACCTAAGCCACGCTTCGTCGCTTCTTGGAACTCTTCTCCACTGTAGTCATCAATCCACCTTTTTCGGCAGCGTCAATCTGTGCCCTGTTTCCAACTTTAAAATTCTCACCGTTTGTAAGGGTTACTATCGGTCGAGGCCCCAGCAGCTTTTAACCTCATGCCCACTTCCGCGTACCCCAGTAAACACGACGCAACTGCGATGATCAACATGAAATCGTCGCCTTGAAGACCAGCGTCTATAATGTACCGTGAGTATGCAATCGTGGCAGGTAGCTCAGGCGTAGCCTCAAGTTGCTCCGGCGTGACACCCCATTTTGTGCAGTACTCGACGTGCATTTGTGATTCGCGGGCTATGTGAAGAGCAATAGTTGCTGCCGCACCAACTTCAGCAAAAGTAGACGCTTTGGCGGCTAATAAACTATTGGTAAAGTGTGAGTTGATATTCAAGACGAGAGATGTGAATAAATTTGTACTTGCCCATGTGCACGCGCATAATGCTTTAGGTAGATGTAATCTTGCCTATATGGTCATTAGCTCGATCTCAGTTTATCCAAGGGACCCACTTGAGATAATGCACGAAGGATTCTTTTGGGAGGGTCCCAGCCGCGAGTTGAGCCACGAACGGGTGTTCAACATAGTTTTTCCACAACCCAGCACACGAATTGATCAATGCGCTCGTGAACGGATAGGGGTTAGTTGGGGTGGGACTGACAGCCCAATGAGAAGAATATCAAAAACATAAATATGATGGACGTGCTGTGGAACGATTCGTGTTACGATAGAATGTGTATGATTGAGTGGCCCATGACCCTTGCCAATCTGGGGTGCAGTCGCGATTGCTTGGTGTGTATAACGTGTTGCTCGGATCGTTGCATCCAATGCTATTCGAAATCATCAACCCCGCATCGATCAAACAAATTATAAACTCACGACTTAACCCCTGTGCAAATGCACACGCCAACGCAGCGCTCAAGGTGCACCCTGTCCCGTGCGTGTTTTTCGTCTCGAGCCTCGGCCGAACAAACAACGTGATTGGAGGGGTAGTTCCCGAATCACGTAACCACAACGCGTCTACAACGACGGCTTGTTCCTCGATGGGTTGCGTGTAGCCCAACCGGAGGATTGCAGACTGATCAGGTCCACATCCCGCATCCCAGTGGACCTGTACCGGGTTGGATACGCTGTAGTTCAACACGTCTTGTGCGGTAAATTTGCAATATGCGCCCTTGACGAGCACTCCGCGAGGACCGAGCGCGCCAACGTGTTCGGCAGCGCGTACCATGTCCCCCAAACTACGCACGCTTCCAGCCTCGAGGCCGAGTAAAAGCTCCGTCTCGAGTACATTAGGGGTAACTAGGGTTGCCAAAGGCACGAGCTCGTTCCGTATGAGAGCATTGGCGGATGGGTCGAGGAGGGAATGGCCAGATGCAGCCACCATCACTGGATCAACAATCAACGGCGGCATCGACTCGGGGGTCGAGTAGAACGACTTGAGAGTGTTGAGCACCGCGCAAAGGGTAGGCTCATCGCCTACCATCCCTGTCTTGATCGCTCGAGGCGGTATATCTTCTAGCGTACATTGAATCTGAGTCCGGTCAGTCACAAGCTGTCTCGAACCCAATTAGTAGGTGGAACTTGCCTGGTGGGCGACAAAGGCCGGTGGAGGTGGATGAATCCCCTGTACACCTTGAGTATTTTGAGCAACAAGGGCAGTAACCGCGCTCATTCCATAGCACCCATGGGCTGTGAACGTCTTCAGGTCGGCCTATACGATGTCAAAATGTATTTGGCCACATGGTTGGTAGCCACATACCTGAATTCCTGCGCCTCCGCTTGGGTCTGTTCCAGCAATTGTCAAAATAGGGAGTGTCTCGTTTGGTTGGTGTGTAGCCATTTTAGCTAGATGTGTCTGGTTGAACCACACACGGCGAAGTCAACTTCAGTTGTAATCGAAGACTAAGATTTAAGGATACCGATCTCCGAAGATGATTTACTGGAATCGAACTAAGGGAAAATTTTCGAAGACTGGAACAATGCTTATTTATACATCATCAGATGCGGTGTGCATCCGGATCGACGATAATCCGGCAAACCCCGACCGATGATAACTGTCTTAGGCGCCGTCATCAACTGTCGTTCGAACCTCATCCGTCTGGATCCAGGGGGCGCGCATGGCCATTTACTGTTTTCGCATGGTCGAAAAAGGTACACCTTTTCATGCGCTTGCCGCTATCTGTTCCAGATGACAAAATTACTAGCTTGGCGCACGCGACCGGCAACCATTAACCACCTTTTTTAGAAATCTGGTTCCCATTGATATCGCCTTTGCACAATTGTCTATTTATTGATCGTGGAGGGCCCATGACTCCTGTAATTTTGCTTGACCATTCAAGCAATGTCGATGGTCGATGGGGGAGGTCCCTCCGATTTCATATAGGCGAATGACTTTTTACGTTTGATCGAGGCAGCAGTTGAAGCTGCGTTGAACAGGCTGGTGGCTCAAAGGTACATAATATACCAAGCTTTTAATAAACTTGCAATTGTTACAGGTTTCTCTTGCCATTCCTTTGCAGCTCCCGGTTGCCGCCATGGTACCAGCAAATGTTGTCGCTCTCTAATTACCACTCTCAACTCCTCATTCTCTCTCTGAGCCGATTTGTGATTGCCAACGATATTCATCGCTTTAGTGCCCGGTTAATTTCTATACCCACACGCAAATTCAGTGGTCTGCGTTATTGTTTGCGCCGGAACCAACTGCGTCGGTCTGAAGAGGAGGAAAGTTGCCAAAGGCTGATCGGGAGCGGAGGCTGGGCTGGATTTTGGGTGATCAAGGGGCGGGTTCTTTGATGGCCGAGCTACAATCTAGGATATTCTTTCACTGTGGGACCGGGAGTCGTTACATTCATCTTCAGCTGGTATGTCTAATTATGGGCTCCTAACTCTGTGGTTCCTGAATGGCTTGATGCCATCAGAGACCCCCGAGGATATCACGAGCACTATCAACCCTCTCACTGGCGAAACGACCCTACGAGCCAGAATGTTCCCCACTTTGGCATTTCAACTCTGCCGGATTTTTTCGGCTCTGTATGCTCTGCCAACCCTCCACCTCTTAATTCCTCGAACGGCGCCATCTCCATCGGCCCTCTTAATCCTTGACTTGGTAGCCACCGGCAACGGCCAAATCAGTGTGGTAACCGGAACCGCAACACCTTTGCCTCCCCGCCAGCTTAGGCAACAACGCAAACTCGTCCGGTGTATTCGACGACAGGGACCCAGGTAGTCTTTGCGTACTCAGAACCTGCATGCACTCACTAGCAGAGCACGTGAATGCTCCAACTTGGGATGTTCTAGGCTCAAGGTGTCAAACCTGGGTCGCTTTTGTGTTTTGGCAAATCTCTGGTTAGGGCTAAAGGGCGCGATGTGTTTGTAGTACACAAGACATACGCGTCGCGGAGCAGGGGTTGGTATAGGTATTGGAGAGGTTTAAGAAGAGGATGAGATTCGTGTGGCGGTCGCCAGTGTGGTATATGTTGGAGATACTGTCAGCGGGGCAGTTGGGCTAGCAAACAGTTTTGCTGGTTGATGGTCAAGCAGCCCTCGGTGGTTGATTCCAATAGTTAATTTGTAGACAGAACGCCATATGCATGTACATTACTAGTTTTTGTGAAATTTTGCTGCGACATGGCAAGAGATGGATTAGAATGGTCGCTCGTGCGGTTACAGGTCACAGTGCAGTGGAAAACTTTATACAATCAAAATTTAGCACAGTGCTTATACGAGGTCAACATTCATGAGCAATAGCATTGACGCCAGTCGTCACCAAGTAAACGTTCCTTGTAATCAATTGGTGTCGACCCTTGAGGTCGAATGAGCAAAGTGTGGTGGGGCGGCAGGTACCGATCCACCTCGGGTGGAACCCAAAACAGCAGGTCTGAATTCTGGTTCGTAACCCACCCATCGTCATTAACAGTGGTCTGGGTGGCAGGAGGGGACTTTTTCTGACGATTTATTGAAATGGGGTCATGTTTGGGTAGATGGGCATTCGAAGTGACGCTACGTACACCCCAGATACGAATAGTGCGGTCACTTGAGCCAGAAACAATGCTCATACCATCAGGTGAGAATGCCACCGACCGGACATAAGCGGTATGACCTTTAAATGGACCAGCAACAATAGCACCGTTATTGGCATTGGAGACAACTACTGTGTGATCATCAGAGCCAGAGACAATCCGTGTGCCATCTGGTGAGTAGGCAACAGAGCGGATGAAGCTGGTGTGTACTTTGAATGGGCCAGCAATGAGGGATCCATTGTGAGCGCTCCACACACAGATGCCAAAGGAGCCAGAGACAATTCGTGTACCATTGGGGGAGAACGCCACTGAGAAAACCCAGTGGTTGTGCCCTTTGAGTGGGCCAGCGAATCGAGTGCCCCGGAAGACATCCCATATGATGATGGTCTTGTCGGAAGAGCCAGAGGCAATATAAGCCCCACTGGGAGAGAATGCCACCGAATTGACTTCACTGGTATGCCCCGTGAATGGATTACCAATGAGGGTGTAATCATGTGTGCTCCGGATCCAAACACGGAGGGTATTGTCCCAAGAACCAGATACGACATGAGTGCCATCAGGGGAGAAGGATATTGACCTCACGGCGCGGGTATGCCCCCGAAGTGGGCCAGCTATACGAGAGCCATCCAGGGCATTCCATATTATAATGGTGTGATCGCTGGAGCCAGAGGCAATATGTGTGCCATCAGGTGAGATTGCCACTGACCAAACAGTACTGGTGTGCCTCACCATAGGACCAGCAACTAGTGAGCCATCATTGGCACCCCAGATGCAAATGCTAGAGTCAGCAGAACCAGAGACAATATGTGCCCCATCAGGCAAAAATGCCACTGACAATATCTCGCCAGTGTGTCCAGATTGCAGCCTCAAGGATTCGTTGGCAAATGCATTCCATATATGGATAGTACAATCATCACCACTCGACGCAATGCACGTGCTGTCAGGGGAAAATGCCACAGACCAGACTCTTTTTGTGTGCCCCTTGAATGGGTTGCCGACAGGAGTGCCATCAACAGCACTCCAAACTCTGACAGTTGTATCGTCTGAGCTGGAAACAATGTGTACGCCGTCTGGGGAGAACGTCACTGACCGAACTAGGCCAGAATGACCCTTGAGTGGGTTGGCAACACGAGCACCGTCGACTGCATTCCAGATGAGGATAGTGCAATCTTTCGACCCAGAGATGATTCGAGTGCCGTCGGGTGAGAATGCCACCGAGGTAACAGAGTCGGAATGGCCTAAAAGTGGGGAAATGGTACGAGTGCCTTGGTGTGCATCCCAAATCTGGATGGTATGGTCATCAGACCCTGAAATAATGCGTGTGCCATCGGGTGAGACAGCTACCGAATTCACAGCCTTCGTATGG
This sequence comes from Ceratobasidium theobromae, assembly GCA_037974915.1. Classification (NCBI taxonomy): domain Eukaryota; kingdom Fungi; phylum Basidiomycota; class Agaricomycetes; order Cantharellales; family Ceratobasidiaceae; genus Ceratobasidium; species Ceratobasidium theobromae. Next base: position 114,498 of record JBBBZN010000065.1, read on the forward strand.
CCCAGGAAAGGAGCAAGGATAGGAATGCCGTCCTGCACACCCCAAACACGGACAGAATGATCCCAGGAGCCAGAGATGATACGAGTGCTGTCGGGTGAGAATGTAACAGATTTCACAGCATCGGTGTGCCCCCTAAATGGACTGGCAAGGCGCATGCCATTGTTGGCATTCCAGGCAAGTATAGTGGAATCGCTGGAACCCGAGGCAATGGACTTGCCATCAGGAGAGAACGCAACCGATAGCACCCACTGTTCGTGACCTTTGAGTGAACCAGCAACTACCCTTCCATCAATCACGTCCTTAATTGTAACTGTTCCGTCATCGGTTCCAAATGCGAGTCGGGTGCCGTCTGGGGAAAATGCGATAGAGTTGGCTGCTTGGCCTGTATTCCAAATATCCCGAATAGCGAGTCGTTGCTTGATTATTTTTGGTCTTGCCGCTGCCAACCCACGTGTGCGTTTCCAGAAATTTTTGAAGACAGAACTCGATTGGTGACAAAATGGAAGTAAGGACACGTATATGTGTGGTGTTGATTCTGAGACTGCGTTTGCCGTAAACTTGGCCACAAATTCGATCGAGTCCTCAATGTGTGCTACTAAATTATGGGGCGCAGATGATGCCTATTTAATCATAGTTAGTCCCTCAGCAAAGACACCTAACACGAAAGGCACTGACAATAAGCCAACGATTCGTCATGTGCAACATTTTGACAGCTATTTTCATCCAAAACTTCAGATTCATCACCTCCATCCAGAAAAGCAATCGCTGTGATAGAAATTCGTCGATATAAGGAAATAGTTCTTTTGGCACAGTCACCTGTCGCAAGTGGTCACTCCAGTAGCGGCATGCATACGAGAGGGTGGGGGATATGAATTGTTTGACCCGTTCATCTAGATCCTCGACGTCCTTATCACGCAGAAACGACGACTCGAGATTGCATATATTGAATCGCAACTGTTCCTCCATCAGTTCGAAACATCTCCGAGCTAGAAATTGGTTGTGCTTTGGCTGATCACAGGAGAATCGTGACGAACGGGCCTGGTCGAACATGAAATCAGGGAATGATGGATGAAAAGTTGTAACGATGCTGCCATCCTCAGATACGTAGATTACAGGATATAGTGGTTGCAATGCAGCTAATGCCAGGCTGGAGTCGCTAACCCCTACGAGAGCTGCCAAGGTCTCAATGCTAATGGGCTCGCGTGCACATAAGGTCGTCCACAGAACAAGCCGAATTAGATTCTTCTCTTTATCTCTTAGCTCCCCCTCGGGCGCCGCAGTTAGTATGATTGTGTATAGTTTGTCGATCTCCCCAGGCTTCTTGTCTGAATCAGAGTTGGCTTCTAGAATCGTTGAAAATCGCCTACTGGAAATGGAGAGGCTCCCTCCTGCCCAAATATATCGAACTGCGGTAGCTGCATAAATGAACAGACTCCCAGATAGTTCGGCCAGCTTCTGGACTTGAACTTCAGACGGAGATATGAATTCGAGTTCCTCAGACAGATAGAGCACGATATCCGCTTCAACAAATGATCGCTCCATCTCGTGCAAGATGAATACCGACTGAGGTCTGAACGATTGCGACTGCATCATCTGCCAGATTGCTGGCTCGGGTTGACTAGTCACAAAAAATTTGAGCGGTAAACCTGTGCCACGTTGGAGAAAGATTTCCAGGATAGATTGCACGCCATTCAAATCGCTACACTCTTCAAGTGCATCGATCACCACAACCAGATTTTCCGGGATCGCGTTTGACTTTCAGAATAGGCTCCCGCAGCAATCGCCCGAACTGCGTGGATATCTTCTTCGTACCGATGCCAGGGTCGCTTCCTAGTACCCGACATACCGCAGATCGGAATGCCAGTGAGTAGTCCGGGCGAGTTGGTACGCAATGGTCGGTATGATTCGCCCCACGTCCCGACATTCGGCTGTGATGTGGTTGCAAAAGAAGCTCGCCCGAGTAGCTTTTGTTTCTTCAATGTTTCGCAAAATGTCCGTGCGAGGCTAGTCTTCAGGTTGCCGGTGCCAGCCATTCCACTCATCCAATAGATATTCGGAGCATTGGGATCACAGAACCAAGTGTTCAGCTCAAGTAATATCGCCATCCGAGTGTCTTTGGTGCAGGTCTGTTGCTTGGTATTAGTGGATAGTGGGGAGTCGTAGCTCGCAAGTTTGGCTGGGGTCATCTCCTCGAGTCGGTTGTTCTGCCCGGACATATGAATGTCTATGTAAGTTAAATGTATAATTATGATCATACCGCCAATTGATCCCCGGTGATATTCCAACTGAGCGTAGCGTTTACCTTCCCATTTCCGATTATCAATCCACACCCCAGATTAGGTCGTGTTTCTCATCCTCACCTGGAGTTGTCGAAACAACCCTTCGATGCTCTGGTAGCATCTTGCAAGTTCCTCAATGTCGTGGTTGGCTTCAGTCAAATCCCTTCCCGTCTCGTGATCTGGTTTGCGATTGATTTGCTTCGCATGTTCCTCAATAACCCTACACATATTCTGAATGATGGCGATTCAATGTGACAATTGCACTTACATGGCAATCCTTTCAATGAATTCGGACATTTGAGCCGATTTAGACTCCTGAAAATATCGTATTAAACCTTCAGCCAGCAATTTGAGTCTCGATGCTACATCTTCGTAGTCGTTTGGACGTTCAAGTGCCAGCTACATGACCTATTAGTTTTTCCCGGCTTTGTTGTTGAGATGCAACGGAAAACACACCTCCATGACGTCGATACCAGAGATGACAGAACCAATGACAGATTGGAGAGGCGGAAATACCACTGCGCATTTGTGCAACGATCTGAGCGTAGTACGTAACTCGGCCCATGCCGGGCTGCTCGTCAATGCTATACTTCGAGCAGGCGAAGCGGGGGGCGAGGGTTCGGCTGGTAGAGGAGTAGGTGTCGCAGGGACTGGTAACGCCCGACCTAAGATTGGTGAGAGTAAATTCGACGAGGACGAGGGCGCTTGAGCAGCCTTTGTCAAGTCGTTTGTTAATAATGTAGATCTTGAGGGTGCTGGAGGCGGCGAGCGAAACAATTTGTCAAATTTGCGGGAGAGAGAGCCTCGAATTCTGCGCTTGGGGTCACTCATATTGGATGGTGAGGCAGCGAAGAAGAGGGTATCGGATGCAAATCAATTGCAGCAGGGAACTTCATCCGTCATCATTTCCCGGAACTTCCCTCTCGCCTAACTTACTATGGTAACTACGTATACATGCGATAGCCCCACTTAAATTTACATTCTCACTCAAGTTGATCGAAGGATGTGAACTCGATGGCGATATTTCGTTCTGTTCGCAGCTGGTTCTGGACAATCATCAAGTCGTCCGAGACCTCAAAGTCATCTCATCGAGGTGGAACGTGATGCCCATGGCCATGGGGCACAATGTGAATCAGGCGGAGGCCGACGTACCGGGGCCCCTCGAAGCTTTACATCACACATATAATTTCATACAAGTAGGAGCGCTAATCGAACAGATTTACATAAATATACTGGTTGGAATCACGTGAATGGATTTCTCTCGGTTGAATGTTAGATACAGCGACAATGAGACAGTAATCTTATTCGTACCCACCCTCCCATTCATGGCTACTTTGCCATCTCTAAATTCATTTGTCGATGAATGATCAGAGTGTCAAGAGTTGTCTTCCCCAATTGAGAAGGCTTTCCCGGTTGAAGGGTCCTCTACATCTGGCGGCGGTAAATGACGCAAAACGAAATTTGGAGGAAATGATGGAGGGTACGGGGGTGATTAGTTTTAGACAGTCAAATCAACTGAATATTATAATTGCTTATATGACCCTACATTCCCAGGAAAACGAGTTTATCCACACAAAGTACCAAATAAATGCATGTCATAAATGAAAAGCAAAGCAATCACAGGTTCAATCCACTATGCAGTATCAACCTTGATATAACATTTGGGCGCGTACCCGGCTGTGCCAACCTCGGTACGACACCATATCCACTCTTTCTCCG